>CM046035.1:22791030-22911030 GCA_025215565.1 Flaveria ramosissima
TCATGGTGTGATTACACTTATGTTTAAAAACACGAGCGAATGTGGATTTCTTGTCTGCCGCTCCGTTGTGATAAGGAAACCAAATCGAGTAACTTACAATGTTAATCCTCTAAGCCACTAGTAATGTAGGTCAATCTCATGTAACCTTTCAAATACAATTTTTAAAAACATAACTTAATGTTAGAAAGAGAGTTGATCAAGTTCCTTTTTAACATACCATTAATTTTGGAAAACAAAAACAATTACTATAGATTTCTCATACTAATAAAAGGAAACCCGCAAATGATCAAAAAGCTTAAGTTATATGATTTCTAATAATTATTTCTAGTTCATTAGTCATGGATTTGTTATAAGATTGCTTTTGCGAATAAAAGCTAGTTCATACGTTTTCCAACCTTGTATTACATTTACAATTACAAGCCATAAGTTTATAACTTTCCGCTCAAATGTAGATACTACCTATCTTAGGTTTACCGTAGAATTCCATAACATTAACATAACTTAAGTCACACCATTAGTTCATCACAAATTACATAAGTTCCATCCAATTAGAATGACAATGAAAGTTTAGCTTATATTGATCTTGAATATAACAACGAACAATATAGAAGATAAATATGAAATTATCGGTGGAATGCAACAATCAAACTGGTGATCCATACTGGATGATGTTTAGACAATCTTGAGCTTCTTCCAAGTGTTGTATGCACCTCCTAAGCCTCCCAATGGTGTTCACGACTTGATTTCCAAGAGAAATCAACAGGGTAAACCTCCACAAAAACATTCTCCAAATGATGGACTTAGGCCTCAATTTATAGGCTTTCTAGAGTGTTTAAGCACGGCCTAGTGCCTAAAAGGCACAGCTCCGTGGTAGTACAATACTTACGAAAGTTGGTCGGTTCGTACGTGTAAAGTTTGTCGGGCACTACCCCATGATTAATGGGGCAAGACCCCGTGATTGGGGTGGGTCATAGCCCCGTGACTCATGGGGCACGGTCCCGTGACTTCTTTTGGGGGATAGTACTTTTTGTCCTATCAGATGTCTAATCACGGGGGTGTGCTAATTTAAGCATGGGGGCATGTTTCAGGCTGGTCATGGTGGCGTGGTTAATGAGACACAACCCCATGCTTGGACTTTAAAACTCGGTTTTTTTTCAAATTCTTGCTAAGTATGCTTCTTTTGTCCATCTTGACCTTTTAAACACCTGAAACGCAATTTAACATTTTTAAGTTAAGTTTCATCATTTTAAGGAAGATACTTAGGAATAATTTATGTGCTTTTGATAGGTTTTCTATGTATATTATAGAGCATATCAAACATCCCTACACTTGAACTTTGTTGTCCTCAAGCAAAGTCTCATAAAATGACAATACCACCAAAAACCAAATAAAAAAAATGATTAATATGTCTTTCGAGAAATACACAAGTAAACTTATTCTACCCAAATGTAAACGTTTTAAGCATATGTAGAGTGATATCATAGCGAGCAATAGATTAGTTTGTAAATATAATTAACATGTTAAAAACCTCACTCCTCACAGGGTGCACTCACACTAGGCTAAATATATGGTGTTATAATTAAGGTTAAGTATGATTGAGACGCTCCATTACGTATGAATACATGTGATATCATATGCTTGTTAAGGGATCAATCTCCACCTATTTAGATATTTACCTGCATAAATCATTAGGTGTTTGGTGGGTTGTAACTTGGCTCGGGCTCCGGTATGGATTATTTGGAAAAAGTGGCTAAATGCTAAAGACGATGGTCTTGGCTTATTTTTCTTAGATAAACTACAAGGAAAGCATAAAAGGTTCCCTATACAATTCTTCAAACTTGAAGGGATATCCTAACTCGAAAACTTGTTTAAGGTTAGATTGTCAAGACCGTTCTTTGATTTCAAAAACCTTACTTCGTCTTTCACTCGAAGATACACGAAACTATCGTTTCGTAAGGATCGTTCGGGTTGAAGCCTAATAGCACCCTATCAGATCAATTCCGTATATTTGTATTGGGAATCGGTTTGGTTCTTTTTGCATTTTTCATCATGGGACCAGTTCCCACGGTTCGGGCATCTTTCGTATCTTTTTGCTCGCCTTTTTATAGCACTTTTTGAGATTCCACAAAATGGCGGAACTTGTCCCTTTTTCATCATTTCTCTCTTGCATCGAACGTGAGTTTGAAAATTTGTTTGTGAATTCTGAGGGAAGTCCCGGTTTTGTATGGTGAAGGCAACAAAGTAAATTAAAATCTAAGGAATTCATTACAGTTCTTTTAGGTCTAACCGGTAAAAGACCAAAATTTTCTTTTCTTATTTTTTTTTTCGAAATAAGCAAGAAACATGTCTATAGCGAATAACAAGGTTTGCTGAAAGCTTTTTGGTTAAGTGACTTAGTGGTTTGGGTGATTGAGAAAGAAAAATGTTTAAGCTCAATGGGGCTAACTAGTGTTAATGTTTGGGTAAGAAATAATTATAATAAAAATGGTTGAGGCTTGAATGGTTAGGTTTCGTAATACCTAAATCATTTTTAAGCAATAAATACTAATTAAGGTATTGTAAGGTATACCTAAAGAAAGTTTTAATCACACGTATCATAATGCACCCTCAATTACATCTAGAATGAAAGTAAAATTGCATATATACAAAATTTGTTTACAAGCTCTATAATAAACTCACATACGGATAGAGTTGGGTAAAAGTATTTTATTTTACATGTTTAAATATTTTACTAAATTCAAGTTTATTTGAGTTTCATTTATTTACTTATTTATTTCCCAAAAATGCATATTTATATTTTGTTTTATAAAAATTTGTTTATATTTTTGGTATATTGTCACAAAATATAAAGGTAAGCATATTTATAAAATTTTAATTAGGACCATTTTCAGCAAATTGTCAAGTATGCATCTCGTAAAATCCATCCCCATAAGCGATATTTATAAAATTTTAATTAGGACCATTTTCAGCAAATTGTCAAGCATGCATCCCGTAAAATCCATCCCCATGCTTAAATTCACATTGTCCTTAATGTGATTAATAATTTATAACAAAAAATGATAACAAGATAACTCCACTACAATTAATAAATTGAACATTTATGGTCGGTACCCACAGTCCCCTTGAATTATAAGAGTACTTGGGATCAACTGAAATATCATCATTGTTGTAACATCCGGAAATTTCCTTGTAGCCGACGAGAGAAGAAAAAGAAATAAAGTCCAAAGTCGAGGGACCAAACCCGCCAACGAGAGAAACTTTGATGCACGGGAGTATAAAAGGGGGGAAAACACTCCCATTCTCCCCATTTTTCAGCCAAGGGAGGAGAAGAGAGAAAGAAGAGAAAAGAGAAGAAGTGTTGGCCCGGGTTGGTTCGAGTAGCCAAAATCGACGTGGAGCGAGTCAAATCGAAGCTCTATTCGACGGGATCGTTAAGGTGAGTTCTAGGACCCCTCTTTTACATGTTTTCAACTGATTTGGGGCTGGAACACGTCCAAAAACCTATTTTCGAGTTTTTGGGTGAAAACCCGTTTTGATGTATGTATGTATGTGTATGATGCGTTAGAGGCTCGATTTCTTGCTTGGTTATGCTTGTATGAGGTTATGGTATGTTTCCCTAACCTTTAGAAGGGTTGATTTGAGATTAAAAGAGGTTTGGAAAGGGTTAGAGGTCGAAAACCCGCGGCTGCAGTCGACCTAACTGCACTCTGCACCAGCTAGGGCTAGGCGACCGACTGGAGGGCGACTGGAGGCCATTCGGCCGATTGAAGTGCGACTGAGGTCCATACGCACGTTTGCTATGCGACTGAGGTCCATACGTATGATGGTCATGCGATTGGAGTTCATGTGCTTGGGAGTCATGCGATTGAGAGATGGTGCGACTGAGGTTCATTCGCACGGAGGTTATGCGACTGAAGTCCATGCGCTTGGAGACCATGCGACTGAGGTTCATTCGCATGAAGAGTATGCGACTGAAGCCCATACGCCTGAAGTCATGCGACTGGAGGCCATACGCATGAAAGCTATGCGACTGGGAGTCCATTCGCATAGAGGTCCATTCGCCCATAGTCCATTCGCATAGAGGTCCATTCGCCCATAGTCCATTCGCATAGGGTCCATTCACATAGATGCCCATTCGCCTAAGTGTTCAGTAATGATAACCGAGATGGAATTCCTCGGCGATGTGAAGGGCATGGACGGTATAAGGTAACGCAGGATGATGAGATTATGACGATAATGTTAATGGAGATGATGGTAATATGCATGATGTTATGTGTTATGTTAGGCACGACGGGTGCGTGTGATGCTTAGTATGTATGATGTGCGTGATGTGATGTATGATTGATGCGTATGTGTGATGATGCTGTATGTTTATGTTTATGTTTATGTTCCTTGCTTGGTATGTTTATCTTTCTATGGCTTTGCGTTGAACGTTAATGAATGTAATGAAAGCATTATGTAACGTAAAGTGAAAGATAAGGAAAAAAGGAACGTAATGAATGAAAGAATAAATGCATGCATTATGAACGAATGAATGAATGACGTAATGAATGAACGAATGAAAGGCTTGCAAGCATATGTATGAGGTGAGCGACTCTGTGTCGCAAAAGACTCGGAAGATGTTCTTGTTGCGTACTCAGGTACTGTGCCAGTCTTCGGACATGAGTCGGGGGTTTGTGAGCAGGCCCCGGTACAGTATCAGTCTTCGGACATGAGTCGGGAGTATTGCATATGATGAAAGGGACGGATGATGAGATCCGTGCCGCGTATCCTGGTACTGTGTCAGTCTTCGGACATGAGTCGGGGGTATGTTTATCAGGCCCCGGCACAGTATCAGTCTTCAGACATGAGTCGGGGATAGTGCATGAGATGAGATGATGAGGTGAGCAACTTTGTGTTGCAACAGACTCGGATGGAGTTCAATCCCTGTGATTGACTCATATGGGATCCTTGTCGCGTATCCCGGTGTTGTGTCAGTCTTCGGACATGAGTCGGGGGCTTGTGAGCGGGTCCCGGCACATCGCTTTCAGCATGAGCTTGAGCATGAGGAGTCGGGATATGCATGAGACAAGATTCGAGTAATGAAGAGTAATGAGCAAGTAATGAATGAAAGAATGAATGTATGAAATGAACGCTAATGAATGATCCTAATAACGTATGGAATGGGATCCTTGTCATTCGACCTCAGTAATCGTGGCTGTGTGCCACGAAGAGGGTAAAGTCTGACAGGATCTAGAATGAAGTGAAAGATAATGATGAATGATGAATGTACGAACGTAATGATAAAGATAATAATGATATTATCTGTATGTATGTATGATGTGTGAACGCATGTATGTAACGAATGTTTTCATTAAAGAAAGTAAAGAACGGTTTTATGAAAGTAAAGTATGTTTTACGATAAAACTAGAACTCACTCAGCAACGCTGACTTTGATGTGTTTCCAGTTGGCAGGTATGTTGCTGAGGATGGCACGGGGCGGCTACTCAGCGTATTTTGGATGGCATCTCTACGTTTAATGCTTTTGTAATAAATGTAATATGATAATGTAACAAGAAACGATTGTACTGATGTGCAAGAGTATTTTGATGAAATGAAATTAAGTTTTAATGTTTCCGCTGCAACTATTTATGAAAGGAAAATGTAAATATATGTTTTGAGTGCGATGAATGCCCAACTGTAGGTGTCCCGGGAACGGGGCCTTACAAGTTGGTATCAGAGCCAAAGTTTAAGTGAATTGGGTAAATATTTTCAAAAAAAACTAATCTTAAACTGAGAATGGGACGGAAAGGGAATGGGATGCCAATCTGAGTAGCTGCGTGCCATCAGGTATGTTTTTGTAAAGTTAACCGGTTTATGTGCGCATGTTATATGGTTTATGTGTTGCTGGTAGATTTAGATACTGATATAGTCAGGACAGGTAATGCTCGGAGTATGAAGAGTAAAGTAAGTGGCTAATCACAATTGGCCACTGTAATTAGGGACTTACTATACTTGACATAAACTGAGCTGTTCCTTGAATGACCGTGTTAGTGTTTGAATCTTTCAGTGTGTTTAGAGGATGGCTGGTGGAAGATCTTCGAAAGCTTCTCGTGGTGGAGGTGATGGTGGACGTGGTGCTGAACCACGGGTCACAAGAGGAAGGGCAAGGGCTGAAAGGGTAGTTCATGAAGAACCTGTGACCCCTCATCCTGAGGGCGGTGATGAGAATGCTAATCAGAGGGCCTCGATGAGAGAGGCAGTCGTGGAAGAAGTGCATCAGGTCTTGCAGACCATCCTACCGTCTGTAGTGACCGAAGTGATAAAAACTGTTAGAGAAGAGGAGAGAAAGGAAAGGGGTAGACCTTCGGGTGAAAGGAGACGACCCGAGACTGAAAGGGTACTCTCCGATGACGAAGAGGAAGAAGAAGAGGAAGAGCCTGCGCCGGAGGCGGCACGAGGCTGTAACTATGGGGCGTTTCAGCGATGCAAGCCCCCTACTTTTGATGGTAATGGCACTGCTGCTGCTGCTCATCGGTGGGTGAGGGAGATGGAAGCTGTTTTAAATATCAGCGAGTGTCGAGAGGATCAGAAAGTAAAGTTTGCTACCCACTCTTTCGTGGACTCAGCTTTGTGCTGGTGGTGGGACAACATAGTTCAAGTTGAGGGAAGCAGGGCTATCAGAAGGATGAAATGGTCAGAGTTGAAGAGGCTGGTGATTGAGGAGTTCTGTCCTCACCGAGAGATGGATAAAGTTGAAAGAGAGTTCCTGATGCTAGAAGCGGGAACAATGACGCATCAACAATACACCACAAAGTTCAACGAGATGGCATGTCTGGTGCCGGATCAGGTGACACCTCTTTCGCGAAAGATCAAGAGGTATATTCAGGGCTTGCCGACGGACATCCGCAGGCACATGATCGCTGCTCGACCGAGCACGTTTAGGTCAGCAGTTGACCTGGCGGGAAGGTTGTACGACGAGCGGGGTGATGACGATGACAGACGAAAGGGAGGAGAGAGCCTATGTTAAGAAGGGGAAGGGAAGGCGAGACAGTGATGATGGATTTTTGTATGAAGGCACGACGCCGAGGGATGATGATCGGAAGCGAATAGAAAGAAAAGGTGAAGTATGCAAAAAGTGTGGTAGAGACCATGAAGGGGAATGCAAGTGGGGATTGAACGTCTGTTTTCAGTGTGGGAAGGAAGGCCACAGGGCGAGGGATTGCCGCACGGCTAAGTGCTACGACTGCGGCGAGACTGGACACATGAGCAGGGATTGTAAGAAGCCGAGGGCAGGAGGCTCCGGTGCGAGGAAAGGGAACAGAGGGTGAAAGTTAGAGCTTTTGCCATGACCAAGAGGAGGCTAGAGCGGACTTCGACTCGACGTCAGGTACGTTTCTGGTAACTTAAAATTTGTGCATTTATGATTCGAATGCCATGCTAGTAGTAGTTTCCTTCCTACTGCTTTATGTAGAATGTGGCATGTTAGGAGAAGGAACATCGATGAGTCCTTCGATGTAGAGATTGCTGTTAATGAATCCGCTAGGTTACCTAGATTCCCTAGAGGATTGCGGGATAGAATTGAGGAAGCATTGGTTCTTGCTAGACCGTTCGGGACAGATTTGGGTGGTTAGGCGTACATCATAAGATGAAGGAGTTAACAATCCATGAGGCGTAGACGTATCGTCTATTTGGCTGATGTAAGGTGCGTGGATATACAAATATCTCAGCCGACAGATATATCGAATCACAAGTAAGGATTATTGGTGGCCAGGAACAAAGCGTGACATGATGGAGTAAGTGAGTAGATGCCTTACTTGTCTACAAGTGAAGGCCGAGCACCAAAACGTTTGGGAAATATTGAGGCGACTGAGGCTACGACTGAGAAGCCCGGAAGGATCCCAGTTTTGAGGGAAGTAGTCAGAGATAAACCAGAAGTCGTATGTGATAAACGACGTAGAGCGATGAACTCCAGGTGAGAGACTGGAAAAGAGATGAGACAGAATTTCCAAGCAATGGTTCAAGGAACAACAGGTTTCGGGGACGAAACCCATTTAGGGGGGTGGACTTGTAACACCCGGAAATTTCCCTTGTAGCCGACGAGAGAAGAAAAAGAAATAAAGTCCAAAGTCGAGGGACCAAACCCGCCAACGAGAGAAACTTTGATGCACGGGAGTATAAAAGGGGGGAAAACACTCCCATTCTCCCCATTTTTCAGCCAAGGGAGGAGAAGAGAGAAAGAAGAGAAAAGAGAAGAAGTGTTGGCCCGGGTTGGTTCGAGTAGCCAAAATCGACGTGGAGCGAGTCAAATCGAAGCTCTATTCGACGGGATCGTTAGGTGAGTTCTAGGACCCCTCTTTTACATGTTTTCAACTGATTTGGGGCTGGAACACGTCCAAAAACCTATTTTCGAGTTTTTGGGTGAAAACCCGTTTTGATGTATGTATGTATGTGTATGATGCGTTAGAGGCTCGATTTCTTGCTTGGTTATGCTTGTATGAGGTCATGGTATGTTTCCCTAACCTTTAGAAGGGTTGATTTGAGCTTAAAAGAGGTTTGGAAAGGGTTGGAGGTCGAAAACCCGCGGCTGCAATCGACCTAACTGCACTCTGCACCAGCTAGGGCTAGGCGACCGACTGGAGGGCGACTGGAGGCCATTCGGCCGATTGAAGTGCGACTGAGGTCCATACGCACGTTTGCTATGCGACTGAGGTCCATACGTATGATGGTCATGCGATTGGAGTTCATGTGCTTGGGAGTCATGCGATTGAGAGATGGTGCGACTGAGGTTCATTCGCACGGAGGTTATGCGACTGAAGTCCATGCGCTTGGAGGCCATGCGACTGAGGTTCATTCGCATGAAGAGTATGCGACTGAAGCCCATACGCCTGAAGTCATGCGAATGGAGGCCATACGCATGAAAGCTATGCGACTGGGAGTCCATTCGCATAGAGGTCCATTCGCCCATAGTCCATTCGCATAGAGGTCCATTCGCCCATAGTCCATTCGCATAGGGTCCATTCGCATAGATGCCCATTCGCCTAAGTGTTCAGTAATGATAACCGAGATGGAATTCCTCGGCGATGTGAAGGGCATGGACGGTATAAGGTAACGCAGGAGGATGATGAGATTATGACGATAATGTTAATGGAGATGATGGTAATATGCATGATGTTATGTGTTATGTTAGGCACGACGGTGCGTGTGATGCTTAGTATGTATGATGTGCGTGATGTGATGTATGATTGATGCGTATGTGTGATGATGCTGTATGTTTATGTTTATGTTTATGTTCCTTGCTTGGTATGTTTATCTTTCTATGGCTTTGCGTTGAACGTTAATGAATGTAATGAAAGCATTATGTAACGTAAAGTGAAAGATAAGGAAAAGAGGAACGTAATGAATGAAAGAATAAATGCATGCATTATGAACGAATGAATGAATGACGTAATGAATGAACGAATGAAAGGCTTGCAAGCATATGTATGAGGTGAGCGACTCTGTGTCGCAAAAGACTCGGAAGATGTTCTTGTTGCGTACTCCGGTACTGTGCCAGTCTTCGGACATGAGTCGGGGGTTTGTGAGCAGGCCCCGGTACAGTATCAGTCTTCGGACATGAGTCGGGAGTATTGCATATGATGAAAGGGACGGATGATGAGATCCGTGCCGCGTATCCCGGTACTGTGTCAGTCTTCGGACATGAGTCGGGGGTTTGTTTATCAGGCCCCGGCACAGTATCAGTCTTCGGACATGAGTCGGGGATAGTGCATGAGATGAGATGATGATGGTGAGCAACTTTGTGTTGCAACAGACTCGGATGGAGTTCAATCCCTGTGATTGACTCATATGGGATCTTTGTCGCGTATCCCGGTGTTGTGTCAGTCTTCGGACATGAGTCGGGGGCTTGTGAGCGGGTCCCGGCACAACATCAGCTTTCGAGCATGAGTCGGGGATATTGCATGAGACAAGATTCGAGTAATGAAGAGTAATGAGCAAGTAATGAATGAAAGAATGAATGTATGAAATGAACGCTAATGAATGATCCTAATAACGTATGAAATGGGATCCTTGTCATTCGACCTCAGTAATCGTGGCTGTGTGCCACGAAGAGGGTAAAGTCTGACAGGATCTAGAATGAAGTGAAAGATAATGATGAATGATGAATGTACGAACGTAATGATAAAGATAATAATGATATTATCTGTATGTACGTATGATGTGTGAACGCATGTATGTAACGAATGTTTTCATTAAAGAAAGTAAAGAACGGTTTTATGAAAGTAAAGTATGTTTTACGATAAAACTAGAACTCACTCAGCAACGCTGACTTTGATGTGTTTCCAGTTGGCAGGTATGTTGCTGAGGATGACACGGGGCGGCTACTCAGCGTATTTTGGATGGCATCTCTACGTTTAATGCTTTTGTAATAAATGTAATATGATAATGTAACAAGAAACGATTGTACTGATGTTCAAGAGTATTTTGATGAAATGAAATTAAGTTTTAATGTTTCCGCTGCAACTATTTATAAAAGGAAAATGTAAATATATGTTTTGAGTGCGATGAATGCCCAACTGTAGGTGTCCCGGGAACGGGGCCTTACAATTGTTGAAAGCATTAAAATCCTAAGTACACAAAAAATAAAATGACATAAATTAAAAGGATAGAGTGGCTCGAAACAGTTTTGCCCCAAGCCCCGAAGGAGATTTGGTTTTCAAGGGCATTGTTGCCGGATATCCCCCACTTGTGATACATACAATTTCTCATGTAAGTGACGTCGTTTCTAAAATCACCGACTCGAGAATGCGGATTTTTGACCAGGTTGTGTGAAGACCCTAAGCCGAGATTAGGTAAACTAAACATTTTAAGAATTTTTCTAAGTAAATGGTGTATATATCTATAAACCCTATTTAAGATTGTTAAATGAGTTTATGTGTTAACCTAACATAGAATCTCTCTATTTTTGCATGAAAGTATGTGAGCATGCATGTATACATGCATGCATAAGTATTTTACGTGTGCATGTATATGAATTGTATGATTGTCATCTTAGGATGATATGATTAGTTAATATGCTAAATGCCTTAACCATATGTAATGTGCTAAGACTTAAACTTAATCAAACCATACTACATCAAGTTAACCTTATATCAATAACTAAACCAAGTCTTAAACACTTAAACACTAACTAAAGCACCCACTTAACACTAGTATCGGCTCATTAAGATACTAACTAACCTATATTAATCACTTATCATCCAACTAACCTTAACTTAATGACTAAGAGAGTCATTAGTATAATAACTTGACACCTAGCCAACCCTTACACTAATCAACTCCTAAACCCGCCACCTAGCACCTAAGATGGCCACCTAATGACCCTAAAAACACCACCTCATCAAGCCTAGGCTAGAGTAATGATGGTGATCCCCACTCACTTGAAGCTCTCGGCCGATGGAACCAAAATCAAAACACACCACAACCGCAAACCACCACAACCGCCACCCTCACTCCTCTCGGCCTCTCCCTCTCTCTCGGTTCCAAGAACCACACCACCATCAATCTCTTACTCACGGTTATCACATCACTCACCCAACTCCAATAATCTCTTGCTTTTTTTTCGGATCCAACACCAACCGATCATCCAAGGCATCATATCAAGTTTTCATCAACTAGTGGTGATCAAGACTCCAAGCTCAAGAACCATCTTATCAAGTATCTCATAAAGGATCTAGCCAAGCAACTTCCTTAGTCTTTCTTCACCCTCAAACAAGGTTTGATTCTCAAAACCTATAACTAACAAGTTTAAGAAATGTATATGTGTTTAACCAACACATATAATAAACTCTTTAAGCTAAATCACCAAGATTATTTACAAAACCTCGTGAACACTTTATTTCTATAAAAAATCAGTAAGAAAAAGGTTCAAAAACAGAAAACTTGAGAATTTTATAAAAACCAAGGATTTAAACAAAGATAAAATATTTAAAGGGTTGAAACATGTTATTCATGATAAATTAGATTATATACTTAAATAACTGTGATTGTGGCAATAAAATTAGAACTTATTTAGAAATATTAGAAATATTGATCAGTAAAATAAGAGGTAATAATATTGAATGGATTCATTTATATAATTAAATTGAGAAAATAAAAGAAAATAATTAAACAGAAGATCCGAACCTGATAAAAATCTAAAAACATTATATAATAAACTTTATATTTTATGGAAGTTACAGAATAAATTTCGTGACTAAATTCGCATGTGTGATTAAGTTTCATATTTTAGAACATTTTGTAACTAGAAAATTAAAATAAATAGCAAAGTAGTGAGATACATCATGAAAAATTTATATAAATTATGATATTCAGAATAGAATAGTGTGTATGAATGTCGAAATTTTTAGAAATGATTAACTATTTCTGCCAATTAATGTAAAACTTGTAAAAAATTCTAATAAATTGTCTGTCAGGAGTTATTGGTTTGAAATTTTATGAAATAATATAGATTTCAGAATGTTTATGCTGGTAAATTTTGGTGATTTTTGGATAGCAGTAGCTATCGGATAGAAATGTTGATATAATTAGTGATTTAAATGCTGAAAATTTTAAAAAAATTAGATTTATTCTAACAAATAATTATTTTATAGGAATTATTTCCCTTATTGGCTGGAATTAAGGTGAGTAACATGGTCCCTTTATGATTTATTAATCTTCGGTGGAAAAAGCATACTGTTTATGTTTGAATTTGATGCATATTTGAGAATTTTTAATACTGTCATATTGACACAACCATTAGTTCGGATGAGGAACCAACAAATAATATAGGTAGCGCTACTTAGGAAATGTCAACCTACATATGCTGAGATGAGGGAAATGATGTTATATTATTTGATTGTCTGATTTGTATTTGATAGTTATGAATCACTTGACATGTGAGTAGGTTTGATTGTGAGTTTGATTGTATTGCATCAATTCAAAATGATTTATGTTGTTAATTAAACCTATGTTCTCACCAACTTTATGTTGACTGTTTTGAGTATGCTTTTTCAGATCACCAGAATGTATTATAATCTTGTGTATACCTTCAACATGTATAGTGATCGGCACTGTTACCTAGGAAAGTTGTGCGTCTGTTTGATTATTGACTTGTTTGACTTCAGCCTTTTTGTGGATGTTCACATCCACTACTAGCTAAAGATTATGTGATATGTTGAAGAAGTGTATTTTGAATCGGATTACTAATATATATAAGTCTAAAATGTTAGACTGAATTTTGTAATTTGTAATCCTATAAATATAAAGTAATAAAAGTAATGTTTAGTTTATTTCTGTTATATGCGTGTCATGATAATCAATGCGTTGTGAACTAACAAGTCACACCCAAGCATTTCACGCTTCCGCCGGGATGTGACAGGTTGAATGGTTGTTGTGCGTATTGTCACACCCGACCGACGGCGGAATCATCGGGGCGGACGAATGTGAAACGATTGTTCATAGCACATGAAACTAAATTAGTTGGAATAATATTAAGTACTATTATTCATTGAACAATACAAGTCAATTATGTCATTACAATACACAAAAATATAAACAACAATATAAGATGTTTAATTTATCTAAGTCCAAGTCCTGTATGAGCAAGAAGAGTTCCTCAAGTAACAAACCCGAAACATGTTAAAAATAAAGGGTCAACTTTGAAAGTTGGTGAGTTCCCATGGGTTAAGCATACATATATATAAAAAGGTTTACAAGTAGCAATTCATGTTAATGGTTATGAGTTAGCAAGTTTATAGAACACATATAGCTACAATCAAACCTCGACTTAATTACAAGTTTATATGATTGGCTAAGTGTATTTGGTTCCCATGATGAACAAGTCATACGTCATCAGGAGCCGGCAATACATCGGATTTAGCACCAAATAGGCTTGTCAGGCCCATAGATCTAAGACGTCGCCAGGCTAGCAATAGTTAATGATTGTCAACATATAATGTATCTCATATAACACTCACAATAATACCAATAAACATGACAAAAAGTAAAGATGAACTGCATGTGCATTTACAAGTATCAAGATGTTTACAAGTGTAAGTTCATAAGGTTAACATGTTTCACCCTAAAAGGTGTGAAATAAAATAAAAAAGGGCATGAAAAACTCACATGAAAAACTCAGAATAATAGTGATGGTTGTAGATTACATAAGAAAGCTTGGATGTTCAAGAGTCAAAGATGATGTCCTAAATGATAAAAAGAAACAATAACTTGAGGTCGGAATTCATTACAAGAAGTTAAACCGCTTAGGAATGCCAATAAACGAAAGGTAGATTGAAAAACGATTATTGTACCAATTTTAGATTTTGGACAGAATGTTTGGTATCTGTTTAAACAAGTTTTTAAAATAGTAAACTGTTTCATAAAATTATAAAAATTTACATTTGACTATTTCAAAGTCTCCCGGACAACTTTTTTTCAGAAACATATTATGAAAAGATTCGTAAGTAAGTCAAACAAGCAGCACAAGACAGAAGGTGCTGAAATGCGCAATTATCTTGTGAAGGCTATTGTTGAGTCGTCCGATTGAGTTTGAAAACGTATAAACTTTCGTTGAAAGATTAATTCAATGAACTTAACATTGGAGTCTGAGTATAATCAAATTTAGTTTGTTATGATCAAGTTATGGTCGGTTGAAGTAAGATTATATTCTGCCAGAATTGTAGTAAGGCACTTATGTGCACTTTAAAATCGTTAAAGCATGAAACGGGTTAGATCAATTTATTATGTCAATATATGTGTAAGGATTCTGTGAATCCAAGGATCGTCGACAGGAATTATCAGTGTGAATTGATTTCAAGTCAACGTTAGCGGAATTAACGTTGATTTGGTTTAATTGTATTTAAACAACATTCAATGTTAATGAAATATCAAGAACACACGACACAAAACACAATTAAAGATTAATTAATGTTTTATTATAATGTATTGAAGATTACAAATGAATGAAACAATGAATGCTATGATGTTGTATATGTTATGATGATCGAAAGACTTTTGATGATTGTTGTAATGCTATTGCTGTTCTCAATCAATCAATCGTCAGTTTTCAATCGTGCTTGAATCGAAACCTAGGATCCATATTTATAGACAGATGTTTCAGTTATAGGAAACACCAGATCTCTTGGGATTTGATTTGTTTCTGATAAGGAATCATCGGATTTCTCGGGATTCGGATAACCGCCTTGTTGACTTGTTGACTTGTTGACTTGTAGCACTTGTATTTTGCAAGTGTTTGGACTCCGCAGAAATATTGTCTTCCGCAGATGTTTTGTTCTTCCGCAGCATTTCTTGAACACTTGGAACTCCAGTTGATTTTGTTCATCCGTAGATGATCTTCGGATGTATTGTTACTTGTAAGATATACATCTACGGAAGAATGATATGTTCATCCGTAGATGTTTCTTACACTTGGTCAATTTCAATAATTGATCAAGTATTATGTTTGTACCTGCAGCCATACATACATCAGCATATATATAAATGGGTTAACCTATATATTTAATGCATACATAATAATGAATTACAAAAGTTCATTACAAATATTAAATCAAGTACTAAGCCTATACATAATGACTAGATCTACAGATTCTAGACCTAACAATACTCCCCCTTAGGCTTAGCTACTTGTACTCATTCCTTCAAAACTGCAAGATCTTTGATTCTAGCGATCATCTTGTTGTAGAAGTATGAGACAGCAGTCTTCTGATCATCATACTTATACTTGATCTTCATCTTGCTCATCATCTTCAAAGTCTCATAACTAATTCCCAGAACATCTTCTTCTGTAGTGAGTGTGTCTAACACCTTGTTGTTATTCACCACTTCTAGCTCATCTTGTTCTGTTATTCTTAGTTCTGTAACTTCTTCAATGTTGTTCCCTCAGTAGTCCAGCATTAAATCTTCTTCTTTTATATGCTTTAGCATGAAGTTTGTCTACTACTTGAATCACATGAACATGTATAAATAAATCATTTTGTGCTTGTTCATCAGACAGCTTGGGAAAGAATTTGTCATTTAAGTATGAGGTGTAGCTGGGATGAAGCAGTTTGATTTCCACAGGATCAAAGATTCTGATCTTTTCAGCTTTCTTATTTTCAGCATTTCTCAGTAGGACCAATCTTTTGTCTTTTCTACATATCCCCATTCAGTGATTGGGTATGTGAATTGAGTCCCTTCAATACATTTAAGAGCTGCTTTGTTTCTGTTGTTGTAGCCAATCCTCTTCATGAATTCATCATCTACATGTTCTGAGGCATTGGACTTGTATCTTTTGAGCCCTTTGATTCTCTTCTGATGTTCTATATCTTCTCTTTTAGCTTCAATCAGCACATCATCTTTAAACTTAGTCTTTAACTTTCCCACTAGAGTTGAGAAGTCTCTTCCTCTAGGGTTAATTGGATAGTTGCTGATGTTTAAACTTTGAAGGTCTCTGATGTCATTCTCTAGCAGACTCACCACTGAGAGTACATCATGGAAGTATTCAACTCTTCCAGATGTTCTTTTAATAACAGCACAATCCCAGTCTGGATCATATTTCCATGCCATGATCTTGTTTTCTTCCGCAGAGCTGGGAGTTGTGAGGTGATCTATTAGTTGTATTAGAGTGGACTTTTGCTCAGTTATTTCTCTAACTGCAGTCCCAAGTGGCCATACTTTTCCGGGGATGACTTCCCTTGGCTCTCTAATCAGTTTCTCTTCCCTTTGTGCTGATCTTTAGGTTCAACAGTTATGGGTTCAGCAGGGAGTTTGCTTTGTTGTTCATAAGGTGGATTTGGAGCTTCAGTTCTGAATTTTACCCCAGTGTCTAGTTCAACCTTCATTACATGCTCCATCATCCTTCTGAGTTCTCCTACTGTTCTTCCTTTAAGCTCATGAGGCTTGTAGTTATGTCCCTGTAACCAGCAAGTCATGTTGTATTTGCTCAGCTTGGCTGTGTCACAGTGCCCCAACTCCTTCTTTATGTTTTGAATTGATTGAAAGGTACAGAATGCTTCATAATCACAGTTTGGAATCATAAAGCTGGCAAGCTCAAACTCTTTCAACAAGTTCTTCATCTCTGTCATGTTCAGTCTTTCAACCATGTCTAAGGGAAACCATGATTTATAAGTGTCATGAACATGGTTGATTCAGGCCTCTCTTCAAGTATGTCACTTGTAGTCAGAAGATCATCAGCCTTTGAGACTTCTTGCTTTGGAGGAGTGTCTTCTTTGATTAATTCTTCCCATTCTTTGTCACTTTCATCTATCTGTTCAGTGATGGGCTCCTCAGCAGATAAGTCTATTATGGGTGTGTTGTTCAGGAGAAAGCTTTTGTTTCTTTGGACTACTTTCATCAGTTGGCTTCTTCTCAGTAGTACCAAGGTACTTTCTTTTCCTTGAGTACCAGATCACTTCTTTTGATGCCTCAGGACTTTGTTTTGTTTGAGCAGTTGAAGTTTTGGCATAAGATTCCAATGAGCTGATCTTCAGTTTAAGTTGCTCAATTTCTTCTTCTTTTGTCTTTATTATGTTTGACTGAGCAGTCATAGTGTCAGATGCTTGTTCAAGTCTCTTCATGATCTTTTCTTTATCTTTCTTCTCATTCTCTGCTGACTCTATAAGCTCAGCTTCCTTGTCTAGCAGAGCATCAATGACTTCTTTATCACTTTGAGCATCTTCTCTCAGTCTCTTTATTCTTTCTTGCTGATTTATCAATTCTTCATCCTTTTCTTTAATTATGCCCTTCAGCTCTTGTATTCTTGCCTTTCTTTTATTTGACTTGAGCACCAGCTTGTTGTACTCAGCCACCAGATAACTCTTGCTTACAGGGATGTCATCATCACTCAGATCATCTTCATTATAGGCAATCACATCAACCTGATCTGCTTCTGTATCTCTTTCCTGATGCTGAGACTCAATCTCTTCTTCTTTTACCTCCTCATGATCAACACTTGCTGAGCTTGACTTTGCTTCAGTGGCTTGATCTTCCTGCTCTTGAAGAGTTTGTTGTTGTTGCTGATCAATCATGGGAGAAACTTGTTCAGTTTCATTTGAATGCACAGGGGATTCAGTCTTGGATAATGACAGTTTGACTGTACTTGCTTCTGAGACTAATTCTGTCTCTCCAGTGTAGATGCTCTCAGTATCTGAGTTTGGAGGTTGTTGGTAGAGTTGCATCTGAAGCTGATTTGGTGATTGGGGTTGAATGGGAGAGATTGGTTCAGTATTTTGACTGGCAGGAGATTGAGCTTGGGGTGTTTGTTGTTGTTGTGGTGATAGATTGAGGATTGGAGAGATGGGTTCTGTAGTTTGGCTGGCTGGTGATTGTGTTTGGGGTGTTTGTTGTTGTTGTGGTGATACTACTGGTGATGGTGTGTCTTGAGCAGAGCTGGTAGCAGAGCTCTCTTCCTCATCTTCCCAAACTAGCTCTGGAGGTATGTCTGCATTAGCATCAATCACATGTGCAAACATGTCTACATCTTCTCCTTCATATCTCCCTGAGATTTTGTTCAGCACAGATCTGCCAAGGTGTGCTTGGATAAACACACCACCCTCCACATTTGTTCCAGGCAGGTCTGCATTAATGATGAGCTGAATGAATCTTGGAAACATATACATCTTATCAGCCTTCTGTACTCTGATGTGATCACACAACAGTTAAAGATGTACTTTGAGTAGTTGTAGGTCCTTCCCTCAAAGATGCCAATAATACCAGATGATATGTGTCTAGAAAATCTGTCAAGCCCAGATTTTCTGTTTGACATACACTTCAGATAAGTGTGACACAAAAATCTGTATGGTTTGCAGAGTCTTCCCTTCTTGATTTCTCCCTTTTCAAAGTCTCCATCATATCCCATTAGAAGGAAAACCTTTTCTATGTATTCATTATCAAATACATCAGGGTGTCCTGCTTCAACATCTCCCAGTTCTAGTACCCTTCTTATAGTTTGTTCGTCTATTCTCAGCCTTCGATTCCTTACTTCTGCAATAATTCCTTCATCATCTTCTTCTATACGCGCAGAATTCCAGAAATCACTGATATGCGATCGATAAATCGTTGGCTCTGCAGATAATGCATAGAAAACCCTTGATCTTCTCAAATATCTCATAATTTCTTGACATCCTTCTGACACAGGATCGTCAGGGTTCAAGAAAGCACATACATTATGCTCTTTTGCAAATCGATGATCCATCTGTTCATAAGAAAAGACTTCATTAGAATCATGTTATTGATATAAGAATACGAACAGTTGTGAGATAAAACAAGAATCAACTTGTTCATTCTTGATGATTACAACATGTTTTACCTTAATAGACGCTGATTAAGAACTCAGATATACGTTTGCTTAAGGTTTGATTTGATAAATTTTGAATGTTGAGAAAGTGGGAAAAATTTTTGTGAGATTTTCTAGGTCTGAAAAAGTGAGCTGAAAAAGTGCATAATGCATTTGACAAGTCAAATCTCTTTATTTATACCCTCAGACATATTAATTTTCTCGGATTTATTCAGTGGGTCCCACATTGTACTCTTCCGTAGAAGTAATATCACATTAATTGTAATCAACTTACTCTTCCGTAGTATATCTACGGATCAACAACTTCTACTGATTGATCTTTGTTTATCCGTAGTTTACCAATCTACGGATAAACATTAATCTACTAATATTGATTTACACACAGTTGTATGTATGGCCCAACTCCATTGGTTGAACCAATTATTGCTATAGGACCTCGTTGGCTTTGTATACATGACAATTTAGTACAAGGAAACTTAAAATAAATTTCATGTAACCAACGGCTAATGTGATGCTCAGGTTTCAATTTCTTCAACTTGATAAAGATATAGACATTGCTGCTGCTGATATAGATGTTATTTCATGAATACTACTCCCCCTAAATTTGTGATTAATGATGAACTTAAGCATTTATCATAAATTTCTTTAAGAGGAATAACATAAACACTGAATATATGATAATGATCAGATGCACTTAAGATGGGATCATACTACATTGCTAAGCCTCTTCCTGATTAGTTATGTTGTATAGTTGATGCTGGAACAAGTTCTGATTGCAAGTATATTGTCCTTATAAATCCATACAAGAGCTCATGTATCAACTAGGCTTGCTGTTTATCATGTTTTATTGATTTAGCAATAACTGTCATGGACTTCACAGTTGATTCACAAAGGTGTTGTCCTCCCTTTGTAAGTCAAATCATCATTCTTGCACTCTTGTGACTATGTACTTTAAATTATAATAGCTATCTTGAGATGTGTTTGGCATCTCATTGATGCGATGTTGATAAAGCTCAGGATAATATACAGTTGATCACTTAGGATTCTTTTGAGAGCTTTAGATATGATCATCATCAGGTCACCAGGTCTTTACTCACGTAAAACAGAGGTGCCTTTAACCCAGGTCTTTGTTCACACAAAACAGAGGGATGATGATGAACATGATCTTTTCACCTTTGATACTGAGATTCAGTATGGTGATCATACACCCAGGTCTTTGTTCACACAAAACAGAGGGAGTATGATTTGCAAAGATAGATAGTATAAAGTGTTTTACATAGTGTGTGCAGATGAATGATTTGATTACTTTAGGATAAGACTCACTTTGTTTTCTCAAAATGAAGTTTCCCACAGACAATTATGACAATATTATGTTATGCAAGCACTAAGATTTGTTTCCACTCAAGTTGAACCTACTCACATATCAAGAAACTTGTTGAGATATATTGATATTTGTTTATGCAGAAATAGGCAAAGCTATAGTTTACTATCATTTCCCATGCATAAGGCATACTGATGCATTATTGCACACAGCATGTTGTTTGTTTGAACTTTATTTAATCTAAGTTAATCATACCTAGAGACTCAATCAGAAAATTAAATCTGACTGAATCAAAGGCTTTAGTGAATAAATCAGCAAGCTGATTTGATGTATCCACTTTGACTAACTTGATCAATCCTTTTTCTGAGCAATCTCTCAGAAAATGATACCTAATCTCTATATGTTTAGTTTTACTATGTTGCACAGGATTAGCAGTTATAAACATAGCAGCAGAATTGTCTATATAGATTGAAGTTTGAAGAAAGTTGTAACCATAGTCAAGCAATTGGTTTTGTAACCAAAGCACTTGAGAACACCCGGCTGAAGCAGCAATGTACTCAGCCTCAGCTGTGGATACAGAAACATTTGTTTGTTTCTTGCACTGCCATGACACTAGCCTGGGTCCAATGAATTGACATCCACCGGTTGTTGATTTTCTATTGCTGTTACATCCACCATAGTCACTGTCTGAGTATGAGTAGAGTGTAAAGTCTCCATCCTTGGGATACCATAGACCAAGTCCTGGTTTTCCCTTGAGATATCTGAAAATTCTTTTGACAGCATTGAGATGTGACTCCTTTGGATCAGATTGGTACCTAGCACATACACACACAGCAAACATAATATCAGGTCTACTGGCAGTTAAGTACATAAGTGAACCTATCATAGATCTAAATAATTTTTGATCAATAGATTTTCCAGAGGGATCAGGGGCAATCTTATCAATTGTTGATGCTGGTGTTTTGCAAGAGGAGACTTCAGCAAAATTGTATTTCTTCAGAATTTGATGTATATATTTTTCTTGATTGATGAAAATTCCATCTGCTTTTTGATGAACTTGAAGGCCAAGGAAGAATGTTAATTCACCCATTGAGCTCATCTGAAATTCAGATTTCATCAGCTCTTCAAAATTCACACACAATCTCTTATTAGTTGATCCAAATATAATGTCATCAACATATACTTGGACTACTAAGAGATCTTGATGTTCTTGTTTGAGAAAGAGTGTCTGGTCAATTGTTCCTCTTTTGTAGCCATGCTTGAGTAAGAAGGATGATAATGTTTCATACCATTTTCTTGGTGCTTGATGAAGACCATACAAGGCTTTATCTAGTTTGTATACCCTGTGAGGATAATGAGGATCTTCAAATCCGGGGGGTTGAGACACATAAACTTCCTCATCTATTTTTCCATATAGGAAAGCACACTTGACATCCATTTGATACACAGTGAATTTCTTGTATGATGCATATGCCAAGAACACTCTTATTGCCTCAATTCTTGCAACTGGTGCAAAAACTTCATCATAATCTATGCCTTCTTCTTGAGTGTAACCTTGTGCTATTAACCTTGCTTTGTTTCTGACAATAATACCTCTATCATCCAGTTTGTTTTTGTATAGCCATCTAGTTCCAATAGGATGTTGACCTTCAGGTAAGTCAACAAGACACCATACTTTTTGCTTTCTGAACTGTTGAAGCTCTTCTTGCATAGCTTCAATCCAGCTATTGTCTTTTAAAGCAGCTGTAATGTTTGGAGGCACCACTTGAGAAGAAAACAGTTGAATAGACAAAGGTTGGCTGTACCACTTTGGCTCCTTGTAGTTCTCTTTTCAGGATTTCCAATGATATTGTTAAGTGGATGAGACTTATGAATTCTCATTGAGGGAGTTGACTCAACTGGAATGGATGATTCCAGATTAGTCATTTCCATTGCCTCTGACTGATTCATCTCAATTTGAGAATTCAAGAAATAATCAAATTGAGTCTCTGCTGATTGAGCTTCAGAAGTATCTGCAGTTGGATTTTGCTCTTCCGCAGGAACTTCTGCGGAAGTATTTTGTTCTTCCGTAGGAGCTGCTCCGGATACATTTTGGTCTTCCGAAGGAAGTTCTCCGGATACATGATCTTCCGAAGGAACTCCGGAAGCATTTTGTTCTTCCGAAGGAGCTTCTCCTGATGCATGCTGTTCTTCTGAATGAGCTTCTCCTGATGTATGCTGTTCTTCTGAATGAGCTTCTCCTGATGTATGCTGTTCTTCTGAAGCAGCTTCTCCTGATGCATTTTGTTCATCCGTAGGAGCTTCTACTGATGCATTTTGTTCAGTTCCACATGTAGTATCTGCTTCTGTTGAATTGTTGGCACTTGTAGATGTATGTATCCTTGGGGGATCAGCAGATAAAGGTACTTCAGTCATAATCGGTGGAACAAATGGATAGCATACTTCATCAGAACCTGTATTTGTCAAATAATCATAGTTAAAAGATTTAGACAAGGCATCTATGTCAAATAACCATGATGATCCTTTAACTGACTTAGTGAATACATTTTCATCAAAAGATACATTAGGTGTCTCTTCCACAATGTTATGCTGTGGAATATACACTCTATATGATTTTGATGTTGAAGAATATCCAACAAAGAAACCATCATATGCTTTTTCTGAAAATTTTCCTAATGACTCTTTGATGTTCAAAACAGTGACTTGACACCCAAATACTCTTAGATATCCTATGTAAGGTTTTCTTTTAAATAGGAGCTCATAAGGAGTTTTGTTATGTTCTTTGACAATTAATGTTCTATTTTGAACATTGCATGCAGTATTCACAGCCTCAGCCCAAAAGGTAATAGGTAGTTGTGAATCAGCTAGCATTGTTCTTGCTGCTTCAATGAGAGTTCTGTTTCTTCGTTCAGCAACTCCATTTTGTTGTGGAGTCCTTGGTGCACTGAATTGTCTTGCAATTCCTTTGCTCCTGCAAAAAGAATCTAGTTCAAAGTTAACAAATTCAGTACCATTATCACTCCTGAAAATTTTGACTTTTGTATCAAGTTGATTCTCAATCTTGATGACAAAGTCCATTAATGTTTCTGATTTCACTCTTTTGTTTTAAGAAAAAGACCCATGTAAATCTAGTGAAATCATCAACTATCACCAAACAATATTGCCTTTTTCCAATGCTCATTACATTGGTTGGACCAAATAGATCCATGTGAAGCAATTTGAGTGGTGTAGTATTAGTATTGATTGTTTTTGGTTTATGTGACACTCTGTGTTGTTTTCCTTTGTAACAAGAAGAGCAATGAGTTGAGCAATGAAACTCTTTATTTGGTAAGCCAATGACCAGGTCATGTTTTACCAATTTATTCATATTTTTCATGTTAGAATGAACAAGTCTTCTATGCCATAATTGTGACAAATCTTCTGAAAGTTTAGAAATAAGACAAGTTTCATGTTTTGTGAGAGAAGTGTTGTTCATATCCAACACATAAGTGTTTCCTTTTCTTGCTGCTTTGAGGAGAATCCAATCTTCTGGGACAATAAATCCTGGCTTAAGAATGTAACAGTTAGTGTCATCAAACAGTGTAGTGTAATTTTGATCACAGATTTGAGATACACTTAGTAAATTATACTGTAAGTTTTTACAGTAATTTACTTTATCAAATTTAAGTACACCATTAGTTATCATTCCTTCACCAACAATTTTACCTCCCTTTTTATCCCCACCAAATGCCACATAAGAAGCATTTTTATGTTTGAAATCATGGAGAAGAGAACAGTTTCCTGTCATATGCCTGGAACAACCACTGTCAACATACCACATGTTGTCAGCTCTCCAATATTGTTCCTGCAATCAGAAAAGAAAATCAGTTAGAAGTGACAACCCAAGCCTTAGTGATCTTGGGTTTGTCAACAGGATCTAAAACAGTTACTCTTTCAAGAATATTTTTTGAAGTTTCTGTTTCAGATTTGATTGATTCATTCTGATTTAATTTGGATGAGGATGATTCTGCTGAATGGGATGTTGATGAAGTAGATTCATGATTCATATTGTCTGCTTTACTTAGATCAACTTCATTTGTTTGATTCTTTTGTTTTGATAGTGAACCTTTAAATGTTTCACTGTCTTTTGTTTTTGAAAGAGGGATATGAATGCCTTTTTCAAATTTATCAAAGAATGAATCATCATCCTTTGATTCCTTGTCAGACAAATCCACTCTTTTGTGTGGTGTTTTTGACTGCTGAAAAGTTGATCTTTTCTTCAGTATCTTAACACTTGATGATGATTTGTCCTTTGGTTTTTCCTTTGACTTTTGTTCATGCTTCTTCAGTTTTGAACCCTTTGCAGAATCTGTGGATTGGGAATCTGATTCAGATTTGTCTGATTCTTTCTTCTTTGATCCTTTTATCTTGTTCTTTTTGTTGAAATAACATTCCTGTGTGGAATGATTATTTTTGTTGCAAATAGAGCAATGTTTGTTGAAGTAACAATCAGCAGTCATATGATTGTTCATATTGCAAATAGAACAATAACTTCTGAAGTAACAATCTTCAGTGTTGTGATTTTTCATGTCACACCATTTGCAATACTTTTCTTCTGATTCTTTCTCAGAATCATTCCTTTTGTTTGCTGATTTTTGTAGTTGCTCTTTCTTCTTTAGCTTTGAATATGCTTCAGCTTTTTCATTTTTGAGCACATTTTGTTCCTTTTGAGTTGAATTTCTCTTCCGTAGATCAGCTGCTGAAGTTTTCTTGTTCAGTTGATGATCTGCTGATGCCTTGTTCCTTCCTTTGAATTTTCCTCTTTCCTCAGTGATGACAGATTTATCAGTTAATTTCTTGGAGGATTCTTGCATACTTAGTTCTTGAAGACCTTCATTCAATTGAGCTATCCTCTTGCAGATGGTCTTCAGCATGTTTCTTTGTTTAGGAGGATATGGCAACTTTGTTTCTTCAAGCACTTTTGGAATATGGGCTTTCAGTTGACAATTTTTACCAGTGCTTGTTTGATCAACATCATGTTCATCAGAATCATCCAAGTCATCACATTTATCATAATCAAATTCTGAATCATTTTGATCTAATGATTCTGATTCAGATGATTCAGTTTCACTCACCTCAGCTTTATCATTAATTTCAGTTTTAGATGAATCTTTTTCAAATTTGGTGCTAGGCACAAAATGATTTGACAGAGTGTTTGTCATTGTTGTAGGTAAGGATGTGTAATTATCATTTATAGGTGGTGCAACCGCATTATAACCCAACCCAGACCTTTTCTTTGATTCAATATGAGAAGATAGTAATTTCTCATATTGCTGAGATGATAATTGAAACTTCTGAAGTTTCACTTCAGTTGATGCATGATCAGCCATGGATTTTGTTAAGGAAGTGGTCAAATGCTCAACTTGGGCTTTTAGGCTATAATTTTCAGAAACAAATTTTTCTAAATCCTTTTGTAAAGAATTAATTTTTATTTGATATAGTTTATGTTCTCTAACATGAGATTCATTCAAAATCATTGTTTCTTTTACTTTATCAGCCAACTGTTGAGCATGGACTCTATATCGTTCAACTTCCTCAACACAAGTTGATGAACACAATCTTTCTTTTACCTCTTTTGCCATTGGTGGCACTGTTTGATCCATATGAGCCATCAATGCTTGATTTTCTTCCAAAACTTCCTTCTCATACAGACTCCAGTCACACGTTCCATCTTGAAGTATGATCAGCCCTGACTCCTTTGAGTTACTTGGTCCTGCTGATTCTTTGGTGGCTGGTGGGGAAGCATTGATCAGTTGAGATTGCTTGTGCAGAGGTCTTTGAGAAGATTGTTGATTTGCTTGAATCTGATGTTGTTGATGCTGCTGATGTTGTCTCATCTCTGGATAAGACTGTTGATTGCATTCTCTTGAGAAATGTCCATAGAGATTGCATTTGTAGCATCTCACCTTTGATTTGTCAACACCAATCTTTGATGTTCTGCTTGCTGAAGCCAAGTTCTTATTTTTCCTGAGATATTGCTTAGCTCTATAAGCAATCATGGCCATCTGCCATTGTAAATCCATCTCTTCCACTACATCTGGGGGTAGTTCTTCTAAGTCTTGTTGACAGATATTTGCTGATGTTAGAGAGCTTCCCAGGTATGCTTGAAAACTTGAGCTAAAAGCTGCAAAGGCTGCTCTTTGTTCTTCAGAGTCCAATATCACAGTTATTGGTTCTGACTGATTTGCTGAAAAGGAAGACTTAGTTGTTGCTGCAGATGTATCTTGTCTATCAGTAGTTCTTCCTTTATTCTTCTGCTGCTTGTCTTGAGATGATTTCTTTGAGGGTTTTGAAGCATAGAAGCTAACTTCCTCCTCATCATCACTCCTAACACAAGAGCTATCACTTTCATTGTTTGAAATAAATGCACTTCCTACATTATTTGTTTCTTTGAAGTGATAGGGTGAGACATGAGTTCTCACACTCTTGTTTCTTGATTTTTCATCCATTTCAAGAGCTTCCACTTTTGCAACCAGAGTATCTAAACCAGTTGCTTTCAGATCTATAGTATTCTTGAACATGGACACAGTATGCTTCCAACTTTCTGGCAAAGTGTGGAGCATTTTCTTGTTTAATTCCTCACTAGTATACTTCAACTCTAGAATATTCATCTCAGTGACTAACTGCATGAATCTATGAAGTTGCTGAGGAATTGATTCACCCTCAATATGATGAAAGGTTTCATATTGTGATCTGAGGGTGTCTCTCCTTATACTTCTTATCTCATCACTCCCTTCGCAGAGAGTGTGAAGAATCTTCCATAAGGAGTGAGCTGTTTTATAGTTCTCACACCTGATTAATATCTCTTCAGGTAAGGCCATACTAAGCAGACTGTATGCTTTTATATCGACTTTAACCTTTTTGACATCATCAGGTGATAGATCTTTTGTGCTGATTGGTTGATTTTTGTCATTATAATCCGGCCCAAGAGTGGGTGGAATATAAGGACCTTCAGTAATGGAAATCCACAAGTCAGAATCAGTATAGTTTACATGATTCCTGAACTTGATTTTCCATGACTTAAAATCTGCTTTTGTTTCCAACTTCGGGGGTTGGTAAGATGAACCACTGAAGTTGCTCATGATGCTCACAAGATCTACTATTCAATTGATTTGAATATAGATTGGTAAACGAAAACAAACACAATTAAACACAACTAACACTGATAGATCAATTGATCTAAATCAATGAGCACTTGGCTCTGATACCACCTGTGAATCCAAGGATCGTCGACAGGAATTATCAGTGTGAATAGATTTCAAGTCAATGTTAGCGGAATTAACGTTGATTTGGTTTAATTGTATTTAAACAACATTCAATGTTAATGAAATATCAAGAACACACGACACAAAACACAATTAAAGATTAATTAATGTTTTATTATAATGTATTGAAGATTACAAATGAATGAAACAATGAATGCTATGATGTTGTATATGTTATGATGATCGAAAGACTTTTGATGATTGTTGTAATGCTATTGCTGTTCTCAATCAATCAATCGTCAGTTTTCAATCGTGCTTGAATCGAAACCTAGGATCCATATTTATAGACAGATGTTTCAGTTATAGGAAACACCGGATCTCTTGGGATTTGATTTGTTTCTGATAAGGAATCATCGGATTTCTCGGGATTCGGATAACCGCCTTGTTGACTTGTTGACTTGTTGACTTGTAGCACTTGTATTTTGCAAGTGTTTGGACTCCGCAGAAATATTGTCTTCCGCAGATGTTTTGTTCTTCCGCAGCATTTCTTGAACACTTGGAACTCCAGTTGATTTTGTTCATCCGTAGATGATCTTCGGATGTATTGTTACTTGTAAGATATACATCTACGGAAGAATGATATGTTCATCCGTAGATGTTTCTTACACTTGGTCAATTTCAATAATTGATCAAGTATTATATTTGTACCTGCAGCCATACATACATCAGCATATATATAAATGGGTTAACCTATATATTTAATGCATACATAATAATGAATTACAAAAGTTCATTACAAATATTAAATCAAGTACTAAGCCTATACATAATGACTAGATCTACAGATTCTAGACCTAACAGATTCCTATAAGTCTGATGCAACTAAAACATCCAAAGTCTCTCTGCAAGCATGCACTAAAGAACTAAAGTAGAAATGCTTCAGAAGTTTTACACCATGCACTAGAAACATCCTAAATGTAAAATCTTCCAAAGCCAAGACCAATATCTTCCGAAGCCAAAAGTGAAGTCTTCCGAAGCTTCAAAGACAAAGTCTTCCGAAGCCAATTAGTGAAGACAGATTTCTTCCAAAGACTTTTAGAGATATGCCTTTATTTGATGTACTTTACCATAAAGCTGGACCACCTTTCCGCTGCAACTCTGTAGAGTCACCAACTTAAATGGGTTGGTGAAAGGTCCATGCTTTTGGTAACTGTACATTGAAGTCTTCAGTCCATGCTTTCTACTTTATGTACTTTTATCCTTTTTGTAATATATTAGGATGTGAGCTATGGCATGTCATAGTCACAAGTCAAAAGGCAGATATGCCTTTTGATTCTACAGTTGATTTTGATTGTGTCTAGTCAATTGTATCCAGCTGGCTTTCAAAGTATAGCCGGCTGTAGGTTGTAGTATAAGTATTCCATGTTCTTGTATCTTTCTTTATGCTTTGTAACACTTGTAATAGAACTTGAGAAAGCAATATACTGCATCCTTGAAACCTAATCTCTTGTGTTCTCTTGTTCTGTCTCTTTCTTATTACTTGTGTTCTTAGTATCATACTTGTGGTTAATCCAGTTTACTGTTTGATTAAGTTTGGTTAATCTCCTCTTTGTGTTGTTGTGTTGTAAGTGACCACCCTTCACCGGTCCTGCAATTGGTATCAGAGCATTTCAGGCTCTTGATATAAGATCTCACCATCTTAAGATCCCTCATACACACAAATACTAAACTTTTCTAATGGTAGCCATTTCCAAGACTAATATGGAAACTAGAACCATGAACAAGTCCCCACTGATCACTCTTGATGACTTTGATACCTGGTGCATGAGAATGGAAGGTTTCATCAGGTCTCTAGATTCAAGAATGTGGGAGTCTGTTGAAAATGGACCTTTCATACCCAGCACTCCTTCTGCTACTGGTGCTGGTATGATCCCCAAAGATGTGGCTAACTACTCTGATGAAGATAGGAAGAGAGTAGAGATTGACAGAAAAGCCATGACAGCTCTTCAAACTGCTCTTCCAAACTCTGTGTACAGAGGTTTCAAGAAGTGCAAAACAGCTAAACAACTGTGGGATGCACTAAAACTGATGTATGAAGGCTCCTCCGAAGCCAAGGAGAACAAGAAGGATCTCCTAAAGCAGCAGTTTGAAAACTTCACCTTCAAAACAAATGAAACCATGACTCAGCAATACTTCAGGTATGTTGAGATAGTGGATACCCTTGTGGATGGAGGAGTTCCATTTGAGAATAGAGACATTGTAAAGAAGTTCATGTCCTCACTTCCTAGGCAATGGACACACTATTGTGTGGTGATCAAGAGGACTGAAAATCTTAAAACTCTTACTCTGACAGAGTTATATGGGATTCTTAGTGGCTACCAGATGGAGATGAACAGGCAAGGTTCATCTGGCAACTCCAACAATCAATTGGGTTCAGCCCTGCATGTGGTTGAAAGGGATAGCATAGAACCCCAACATCATCTCATATGCTACCCTGACAATTCACTAAAGGGTCCTTTCATCATCTTTCCAGAGACACCCAGGGAGAACTACACTTAAAGAAGCCCATTCAAAGAGACAAGCTCTTCTCAAGCCTTTGTGTCTTTTGATGAAAGCTGTGGCAACTCTCTTTTCACTCTTGAAGACCTGGATTGTATCCATCCAGGTGATCTGGAATATATGGAAATAGTCCAGCAGATGGCTCTTCTCACTCACAGATCCAAGAAGTTCTACAAGAGAACTGGAAGGAAGTTTCCAAGCAATGCAACTAGTGGAAAGTTTGGCTTGGACAAAGGCAAAGTCAAGTGTTACAACTGTAACTTAATGGGCCACTTTGCCAGAGAGTGTAAGGCACCCAGAACAAATGGTGGCCAAGCACAAACCAGACCAAACTACACTAAGAAAGCCCTCCAGAATGAGAAGCCAAAGCAACAAGCTGTTGTTGCTGTTGAAGAAGGAGGCTTTGACTGGAGCTTTCAAGTGGAAGATGCTTCTCTAAACCAAGCACTAATGGCAGATCATGATGAAACCAAGGTATTGGAACATCTCTGTTCTCCTGAATGCATTGCTAAAGTTAATGGAAACAGGTCCTATAACTTGGAGATGAGATCTGATCTTGACACCTTAAACATTTTAAAATCTGATTTTAGAAAGTCTCAAAATGATTATAAACTAAAGATACAGGACTTAGAGAAAACCATTTTAGTTCTGAAACATGAGCATACAGATTTTAGGACTCAAATCAAAGATCTCATAACCAAGCTGACTGAGTTTCAGGCTGAGCTTGTGATCAGCAAAGCCAGGGTAGAAAAGAGTGTTCTTGAAGAAGAGACCTTCAAAAACATGATATCCTCATCACTGCACAACAAGGTGTGTTATCAAAATAGACAGGGACTGGGATCTAATGAGATAGCTCCTCCACACACAATCTTGTCTGTAAGATCTCCTAGGTGTGGAACTTGTGAAGATGAGCTTCCTCTCATAGATCCTATAAGTGAAGAGGATGAAGAAGAGATAGTGAAGAATTCCTCTGAGAAGAGTGAAGAGGAGGATTCTAAGAAGGGCCATTATCCTTCTGAGGAGAAGAAGATTACTGTGATGACCAAGAAAATGAGAAAGAACTTGATCAGGAAGAGCAAAAGAAAAGCAAGGAAGGCTCAAGAGATCAAGGCAACTTTTGACTCTAAGCAGAAACAAGTTTTTATCTCTGTAGGGTTTGAAGTAGTAAAGACTGAAGACATCAACCAAAACTCTTCAGCTAAGAGTTCTGGTTCTTGTTCAAACCATCTCAGTACCAAGAAGAAGATTGATCTGCTGTGTACCACTTCTGCATAGCCTGGACCATCAAACTTCAAGAACAGTTCCCAACCCATAAGGACTGTCTCAGCATCTGCAATGATGAAGGTGGAGAAGGGATGTGACCAAAGACAGTCTTGTTCTCATAAGAAAACTCTTGTGAAGAAGAAAATAGTGTGTGTCATGTGTGAAAGTACCTCTCACATTGCTAAGGATTGTCCATACAATCCTAAAAGTACTGCCCATATGACCAAGACAAAGACTTCAAAGAGTTCCAAGAAGATTCAAGCTTCGGAAGGAAAATCTGTTTCCTTCGGAAGCTCCAAATCTAAGAAGAAGGAATTCTTCCGAATGTTCAGTCATCAAAACTTCCGAAGTCCCAAAAGCTTCCGAAGTTTTGAAGGTCAAGTCCAAGACTCCAAAGGTGGTGTGGAAGTCTAAGAAAGACCAAGTGACTGAAAATTCTCCATCAACAATAGCTCAAGATCCCCCTAGCACAACCATAGGATCTATTACTGTTGCATTACCTTCTATTATACTTAGTGAGCCCAAGACAAATAAGGCTTGGGTTTCCAAATGTAACTAATCATTCTCTTTATGCAGGAACAGCTCAAGACAAACAAGAATGTCTGGATCATTGATAGTGGCTGTTCCAGGCACATGACAGGCAACAAGTCACTACTCCATAACTTCGAGAGGATTGATGGAGGACCAGTTGCTTTTGGAGGAGATGAAGGTGGTTACATTTCTGGAAGGGGCAAGGTCACAAATGGTAAGCTCAGCATTGAGAAGGTAAATTTTGTCAAGGAGCTTGGGTACAATCTTCTGAGTGTATCCTAATTTTATGATCAGAGTCATAACATGCTCTTTACTAAGCATGCGTGCATTGTTCTCAAGCCTGGAGTGGTCATTCCTCATGAGCACATCCTGCTTAGAGCCCCCAGAAAAGGGAACATGTACAAGATGGACTTGCAAGAAACATCTCCCTCTGGAGAAGTTTCATGCTTTCTGTCTAAAGCCAATAGTGATGAGTCTTTCCTATGGCATAAAAGAATGTGCCATGTAAACTTTAAGAACTTGAATAAACTAATTAAACATGATTTGGTAACTGGAATGCCAAAGAAAGAGTTTACAAGTGATGATCATTGTGTTGCATGCCTGAAAGGGAAGCAACATAAGGTATCTTACAAGCCTAAGGAAAGGAATTCCATCACTACTCCCCTACACTTATTACATATGGATCTCTTTGGCCCCACCAGTGTAATGAGTCTAGGAAGGACCTCTTATTGTTTGGTGATCACAGATGATTTTACAAGATTCACTTGGGTTTTCTTTCTTAGAACTAAGGATGAGACTCCTGAGATTCTAAAGAATTTAATCTTAAAAATTGAGAATCAAAGTGATCACAAGGTCAAAACATAAGATGTGATCAAGGGACTGAATTCAAGAATCAAACCCTTGATGCATTTTGTGATGAAAAGGTATTACAAGACAATATAGTGCTCCCAGGACTCCTCAACAAAATGGTGTTACTGAGAGGAGAAACAGGACATTAATTGAAGCTGCAAGAACTATGTTGTCTGACTCTAAACTGCCCATCACCTTCTGGGCAGAGGCATTAAACACTGCTTGCTATGTGCAAAACAGAGTTTTAGTAGTTAAGACACATGGTAAGACTCCTTATGAACTTTGGCACATGAGAAAACCTTTCATTGGCTTTCTCAGGTCATTTGGATGTCCTTGCACCATCTTGAATACCAAAGATCAAATTGCCAAATTTGCTGAGAAATTAGATGATGGACACTTCATTGGATACTCTTCTCAGGCTAAGGCTTATAGAGTATACAATCTCAGAACTAGAATTGTTGAGGAGCCAGCCAATGTGACTTTCAATGAACACACACCCTGTGTGGTTGGTTCTAGTCCTGATTGTCTATTTATTTTGATTTAGTTACCAACTGTTTTAACAAATCTTGTGAGAATGTTTCAGGATCTGCAGAAAATTTAAATATAGGTGATCCTGATCCAAGATTTGAGCTAGGAAGACCTTCAACTCATACATCTTCAGCTCCAGTTGGAACTACTTCAGCAAATGAGGTTTCTATCAGCACTACAATGACAAACTCAGCTGATACATCTGGGGTGCCTTCAAATTCCAGCTCAGAGGCTCCACAACCAGATAAGGATACCTCAATTATGGAAGACAACATTGGTGGTGATGAAAGTGATCAAGAATTTCTTGATGCTAATAACCACACCATAGATGACAACATCAATGATGTCACACACTCATTGGATCAAGTCAATCTTGATAAGTGTGGTGATGTGGAGGGTGAATCATCTATGCACGATTTAAATTTTTCAAATTTAGATCTTTCTCAGCAACTTGCTGTGATCCCTCAGCTTAGGATCCACAAGTTTTACCCAACCACAAACATCATTGGAGATGTTGTCACAGGGGTAAGAACAAGAGGACAAACCCATGAAGCAAATGTTTGTCTTCACTCTTGTTTCTTATCCCAGATAGAGCCAAAGAAAGTGATGAGGCTCTAAAGGATGGAAGTTGGGTTGAAGCTATGCAACAAGAGTTGCGTCAATTCAAAAGGCAAAAAGTTTGGAACCTTTGTCCTCTTCCTCATGGGAAGACTACTATTGGAACCAAATGGGTGTTTAGGAATAAGAAGGATGATAGAGGAATTATCATCAAGAACAAGGCTAGACTAGTTGTTCAAGGATACACACAAGAAGAAGGGATTGACTACATTAATGTTTTTGCTCCAGTAGCAAGACAGAAGCTGTTAGGATATTCCTGGCATTTGCTGCATCCAAGAACTTCAAGGTCTTTCAACTTGATGTGAAGTGTGCTTTTCTGTATGGAGTGATTGATGAAGAGGTGTATGTCAAACAGCCACTTGGTTTTGTAGACCCTGATCATCCTAATTATGTCTGCAAGCTTGACAAAGCTCTTTATGGGATGCATCAGGCACCCAGGAAGTGGTATGAGACATTGTCTGAGTATCTTTGCAAACATGGATACAGGAAAGGTACTATAGATGGAACTCTCTTCAACAAAGGACAGGGAAATGACATATTGCTAGTTCAAGTGTATTTAGATGACATCATCTTCGGTTTAACTAATCCAAAGCTTTGCAAAGACTTTGAGAAGCTAATGAAAGACAGATGTGAAATGAGTGCAATGGGAGAACTCAATTTCTTTCTAGGAATTCAAGTGAAGCAAGTTGAAGATGGTATCTTCATAAGTCAGTCAAAGTATGTTCAGGACATACTCAAGAGGTTCAACATGACTGATTGTAAGATTACTAAGACACCCATAGCCAGAAACCACTCCCTTGGACCTGATCTTGAGGTGGAGTGTGTAGATGAACACTTATACAGGGCTATGATTGGGTCTCTTATGTATCTTACTTCTAGCAGGCCTAATATCATGTTTGCTACATGCATTTGTGCAAGATATCAAGCCAACCCTAAGATGTCTTACCTCATCACTGTCAAGAGGATTCTAAGATACCTCAAAGGTGCTTCAACACTTGGTTTATGGTATCCAAAGAATCCTGACTTCAATCTGTATGCTTATACAGATAGTGATCATGGTGGTTGCAATATGACTGCAAAGTCTACATCTGGGGGATGTCAATTCCTTGGTGGAAGGGTTGTCTCATGGCAATGCAAGAAACAATCATGTGTGCCTGCATCAACTGCTGAGGCTGAATACATTGCTACTGCAAGTTGTTGTGCTCAAGTGCTTTGGATTCAAAATCAGATGCTGGACTATGGATTTAACTTCAAGGAGACTCCCATTCATATAGACAACAATAGTGCTATCTCTATCACTGAGAATCCTGTGCAACACTCAAGGACCAAACACATCAATATCAGGTATCATTTAATAAGCGATAACTATGAAAAGGGATTAATTAAACTAGTCAAAGTTCATACAGGTAAACGATATGCTGAATAGTTTACAAAAGCTTTTGATGAACAGAGATTTAAATATCTAATATCAGCTGTTGGGATGATTAACTTTGAGTATATTTTTTTCTTAAAACTAATTCTACTTATTTCTTAAAATATGTGTGTCTTAAGTTGTCTAGTTCATCACTTTCATAAGCTCATGTTTTCTTTGGATAAAAAATCCTTTTTGAAGATTTTCCTTAGATTCTTGAAAATTTTCTGATCCTTCGGAAGATATATTTTTATCTTCGGAAGAAAATCATGTCTTCAAAATAAATAACTGTCTAAGAAGTTTTACCTTCGGAAGAGGTTTCAATCTATCTTCGGAAGCTTAAATACTTGTCTCAGACACTTATTTGTTTTCAAGGACATTTTCCTTCCGAAGCAAAATTAACTCTCGGAAGCTTTGTTGTTTTATATACAAAGCATTCAAGTTTTTATTTCTCTTCCGAAGCAAAATTTTCAAAACTCTCAGGAAATTCTTCCGAAGTCATTTTAGCTTCGGAAGCTTTTTCATTAAAACTTTCGAAGATAATTTACCTTCGGAAGCTTTTCGAATTCCAAGAAAACTACTTTTTGAGCAAAAATAAACTACTTTTTCAGAGATGGGACCGACATTCGGATTTTAAAGTTTATCCTCTTTCATTAACTTTGGTTCAAATCCTTTTCACATACATACCCAACAGTTCCCCCTCTCCCTCACTATATTCTTCAATTCTACTATTCCTCAAACCTAATTCCCAAACCGCCTTTGCTTTTCATCTTTCTTCATCCTTAAGCTTCTCAAATGGCCAACCTTAACCGCAAAAACAACCCAGATTTCTCCATGCAACTTCACAGGAAACACAACCAGGTTGCTCTGTTAAGCTCTGAGAAAGATGATAGTTTCTCACAGATTTGCCGTTTCTTAGCTTTATCAAATTACTTCACCTCCCTAACCATTGATCCTACTCTCTATGAGGATCATCTGCTTGAATTTTGGAAGACCTGCCAAGAGGTAATCATGGATGGGGAGAAGGCATTGTCTACCACAGTGCAAGGGAGGACAATCTTCATCACTCCGGCCATCATCAACACTCACTTGCAGTTGGATGATGATGAAGGTGAGTTGTCCTTCCCAAAGGAAGCTGTCAATCATTCCTTTGAGCAGATGGGTTATGAGGGAGATTTCTCTGTAAAGACCTTCAGGAAAGGGAAGGTCTCATCCCAGTGGAAATACCTACTCCATGTGGTTATCCACAGCTTGTCAAACAAGCATCGAGGGTGGGACCAGATTTCTGAGAATCTCTCCTTCATAGTGCATGGAATGGTTCAAGGGGTCAAGTTCAGGTACTCTCAATTTTTCTATACAAATTTGCTTTCTAACTTGGACTCCTTAGAGTATTATATGTTTCCTAGTGTGTTCAACACATTCTCAACTGTCAACTGGGCTCACAGTTGAGGGAAACAAATAATATTCTTAAATTGGGACAGATGAAGCCCGGCATCTTAAATATCATGAAGAAGCCAACTGTAGGCTTCTCAGGCGTAGAAACAACCCTTGTCCCCAAAATGTTAGAGCTTATTGCTCAAGGTGACAACCTAGCAACACAAGCTAGTGTTGAACCCACACCTTCTACCTCTCTACCTCTAAAAAGGCCTCAAGTAACCCTCACCTACAAAGAAAATCCAAACGAACCCCTGCTCAAGCTATTGAGTCTGTGCAGGTCCCCATATACTCACCTTTACAGGAGGAAGTGGACACTAGAGCTCCCACTTCCCCTGAGGAGCAAACCACTCCCATCTCTTCAACTATCAGGGCTGAGGTTTCTCATGCTCACCCTGATGAGCTCACAAGCCCAACAGCCTTAAGCCTTCACTCTGAGTCTCAACACTCAAGTGAAGAACCTTCAGGGGAGAGTTACCATCCCCAGCCTTTAGATCTAAATCAACCCATTCCCAACCTTTCATTCTATACTGATGAAGATTTAGGTTTTAGTGAGTACCATGAGTCTCTCTTCTCTTCCCCTACTCAAAGAGAGATGAGTACTCCTGAGTCTCCTCAGTCTAGCCCACATCAGTCACCCACAACTGAGGTGGATACTTCTAAACCTATTCAGGATATCCATATGGAAGAGGCTCTCACTTTTGCAAGTGATTACATTATTAAGACCTCAACCATGGCAACTTAGCCCATTGACATCTCAACTGAGAATGTCAATGAGCAGAGGAAATCCAGCAGCCAAGAACCTGAAGCTGGTGGTGAGAGAGAGGACTTTGGTCCAATCATCTCATCCCCCAATGATTCTTCTGATAAAAAAGAGGGGAATCTGAGACTAAAGGTGCAAAAACTGTCAAAAACATGCTCCTATTTAGTCTCTAAGGTTAGTCACCTTGAATCTCAGGTGACTACCCTTCACACTAGGGTCAATGATCAGCAACTTGAGATATCTTATCTCAGGGAAAAACTAGCTGGGAGACCTTTAAGAAGAGTTCAACCAGGAACACAAGAACCTGTGAGTGTGGTTGACCTAACCTCTAGCTCACCTATGCAAGAGGGTGATGCTACCAAAAAGGGGGAGAAAATCATTACAGACACAGAACTTGGGAGTTCTTCAGAGAGTATGGACATTGAGGACTCACCATCCTCACTTGCAATTGTGCATACTCAGCAACTTCCTCAAGTTCTCATTAATGTGGACTCTATAGACTCTATCATCAGGAGTCTCTTTGAGGAAGGTATACCAAGGGCTATGTCATCCCCACCTCAAGGAACTTCAAACAACATCATTGGGTGGAGGTATGATGCTGATAGAAAAGCCCTCATTCTTCACAGAGTTCAAGGGCAACAAGAAGTATTTGATTTTCAAACCTTGAACTACTATGAAGGTCTTGATCTGATCAACATGCCACTTGTCAATCCAAGCAAATCAAGACAAGCTGACAGGTTAGCACTCAGAATTCAAGACAGAATTACTGAAGAGTTCAGCCTAAGAAGGAAACAAAGGCAATCAGGTAATGTCATTGGTCAACTGGATGCTAAGGCAGACCCTGAGATTAGCTTCAAAGGGAAAACCTTGGCTGAAGGCCCAGTGATAGAGCCTGAGAGCCCTGTCACACCAACAACTGCTTCAAAAATTCATTCCCTCGGTGAAACACTGCTGGTGAAGGTGTCTCATAACCTCTTTCTGGCCAGAGCATGGATGCTACACTAAGCAATGAAGGCCAAACCTCTATCCACCCTGAGTCACAAAGGTCTGTGGGTAACAAAGGGAAAAGGATTTTGACTCCTGAGGAAATTGAGGAGGAGGAGAGAGAGAGGAAGAGGAAGCTAAGGGCAAAAAGTTCCTCTGCGTCTTCAGGTTTTATGTGTGACATCCGTCACTTTAAGGTCCGTCAATTAACGTGATTCTCCGTTAAACATTCTTTGATCGCTCATTCCTCATCCTTATTTGCCTCTTTATGTGGATATCATGTGTGCTTATTATCGTTGTGTGTGCACTCGTTATAACCATGTGATGACCTTAAAAAGACTTTTAAAACTTTCATTTTTGAAAACGTCAAATATATCATTTTGTAAATATAATAAATGTTTTTAATATAACCATTTCTTAAGTCATGACAACATTAAATGGACTTTTACAATTATAATAAAACATCTAATAAAGTCGTTTTTCAACCGAACCAAATTTGGGAAAACTCGGGGGTTTAAGTGCAGGGACTAAACTTGTAATTTTGCAAACTTGGGCTGGGTATAAATACCCTCTTACCAGCCCTAGCATCTCATTATCACCATCTTCTTCATCTTCATCCTCTACACACAAAAAATCACCATTCTTGCACCAAATCCAACCCGAGAGGTCTCGTTTTCTTCGTCTTGACACCGTCTACAGCTTAGACTACCCCTTTCTAGCAGGTAGTTGTCTTTGGTTGTCCGTTTTCTACCCTTTTCACGGCTGTCCAAACTAGGGTTTCGGGTGTTCGAGTTCAACCCGAACACACAAGGTCGTATGGGTGCGTGTGAGGTCTCTTTGCTTGTGTTTCATGTTTGTGTATGTTTGTTGAGTGTTTCTGGAGGTCCTTGTGGTGTAAAACCCGTGTTTAGAGCAGCTCGGGGGCTACTCACCCCGACCACAGTCGCGATTCTGCAGATCAGGCGACTGGGTCATCCATGCGATTGAGCCGTGCGACTGAGTGGGTCGTGCGACTGGATCATGCGTCTGAGTCAATCGCGCGACTGAGTTGTGCGACTAGGCATGTCGTGCGATTGAGTTGTGCGACAGAGTGTCTGTATGCGATTGAGTCATGCGTGCGAATGAGTGTATGCGATTGAGTCATGTGATTGAGTGATTGTGTGCGATTGAGTCAGGTGACCGACTGAATGTGTGCGAATGTGCGTGATTCGCACGACTGGAGTCCAATCGCACGAATGAAGGTTCAATCGTACGAAAGTAGCTAATTCGCACGATTGAAGGTTGATTCGTGCGTATGGAAGTTGAGTCGTGCGATTGGGTGTTGTGTGGTACGACTGAATGCCAGTTATACGAATGAAGGCTCAATCGTACGAATGAAGTTGATTCGCACGATTGAGGGTTGATTCGCACGAATGGAGGTTGAGTCGTGCGTCTGACCTTGTTATGCGACTGAAATTGTTGTGTTTGATCCCTTGTGCGTGGTGTGAGTAAGTCGTGTGGTGTTGAGGTAACATTAACACAATAATGCCATTATTCGGCCACAAATATTAAAGTCAACGCGAGAAAGGGCACAGAAACTATTTTGAACAAATTGAACTAACGCTTTACAACGATCAAATTGACTTATAACTATTGATACTTATTCAATGCTTCTTCAATAACAACGAGACTTTTACTTAAACATCATCATTAATGGCGACAATGTCTTGTACTTGGATCTACATAAGATCTAGTACGTGTGTCAGTCTGTGTGTGTTATACGCGACCCAGCCGATACGACCCGAACCGACCCATCATTATTGCGCGCTTATACATATATCATATCATTAATGCTATACAATAACTGTCAATAGGTGTTTGACTGTTTATTTGCATTCAACATTTGGGATACATCGATCATACATACTTACCACCTAACAAGTGAGTTTCGTGGCCCCTTTTTACGCTTATACAATATTTCAATCATTTACAACATGGGGGAAAAGTATGCTTACACAATTTCAATGCTGTACAACTTACATACATTTTTACATACAAGGAATCAACGTGATACTGTGTTGCAAGTACTATTTGATACATGCTTGGGTCTGCTGTGTGGTTCTATCTTTGCAACTATTTAATTCCAGTGTGGGAACCGACGGTTAGGTATTGGTAGTACTACTGGGTTGACACCCCCACCCTCGTTCGATGGTATACTAGTTGGTACCATCAGTGGCCAGGAACGGGCCCTTGGGTGAATATATGCCGATAATTTCTTTGTGTACGTCGCCAGGTTTGGTTGCAAAGCTCATGTCATGTGATATTTACTTGTGTATATAACTGTATTCACGGTATTCCGACGCGCTTACTTATTACAGCATCACTTATATTTTTATTACATAAACCTGCGAGCTCACCAACAATTATGTTGACCGTTTTAAGCATATCTTTTGAGGTGATCATGCAAGTCAGGAATCTAGGTATGCTGCCTTAGTGGAGACCCTAGGATACATTTTTGGGACTTAACATGTTTTGTTAAACAATCTTTTGAACAATGTTAACGCTTGTAAACAATTATCATCTTTGAAACTTGTTCCCGGGTTGTGGGAATTAACATTTACAATCTCATCTTTATGTGATTATGTGTATCATTATCATGTTGCTTATGGCTATGTTGTCGTGAACATTGACTAAACACGACACAAGTCCCCTTGTTGTCGGGTGTCGTCATGACACGCTTGTCATCATTTATTTATATTGCTCTCTATCGCTTACCATGTGTTACGACGATCCCGGTCTCGTTACATCCCCGCGTTTCCGCTTTTAGCGGGGGTGTGACATTATGCAAGCTGCAATCAGGGCTGCCCCCAGACCAAACACTCAAGATGATGAGTTGAGGGCAGTCAGGATTACTTACCTGCAGACCAGGAACTATGACATAGATGAGATTATATCTCTCCCCTTAGAGCAACTAAATGAACTGGCTGACATGGAAGTGTCAAGAGAGATGAAAGAAAAAGAGGATGCAAGGTTACTTCTCCAATTCAAAGAGGAGAAGAGACAGAAAAGACTATACAAGCATGCTCCTACTCTCTCCCCAGTTCAAGAAAGCCCTGTGCAAGAGACTATGGCATCTACATAAGAACCTCAAGTAGACAAAGAAACAGACAGACAAAACATGATCAACTACCTGAGTACCATAAGTCTCTACCAAGCATCTTCACTTCTTCCCTTGTCCTTTGAGTACATTGAGTTTGAGTATCTCAAACATCTTGAACTTCAAGTGCTCAAAGAACAAAAATCCACAAAGAGAAAAATGAGGGAAGAGGCTGCAAAGTCAAGAGCTATAATCCAGAAGAGTATGAAAAAGTCTGCTGACAGACAAAGGATGATGAGCTTCTTGAAGCTGTATGGATTCTCCGGAAGGAGACTTGGCCCTATGTCTCTATCCACAATGGATGAGCATATCAGGGTAATCAAGTAAAAGATCAAGAGTGGAGAGCTGATTGACTTATACTCTCCTCCAAGTCAAATCCCACCTGAAGTGGAGGTTAAGGTTGAACAACCTGAGACAACACAACCCGTACCTCCTGCTGAGCCTCAGCAAGCTTCATCTTCTGATCCACAGCAGGGTCAAACTCCCTCTCCTTCTGAAGCTGTGAGGGAGGAACACCCAACTGAGAAAGACAAGGATGATCAACAAGGTGCTGCAGACCAGTCTTCTCAGTTAAATTCTTCTAAGAGGAAGAAGAGGATGGCTTCTAAACCAAAGTCTAAGAAGAAGAAGCCTGAATCATCTACCTCTACACCTCAGGCTGAGTCAGATCAACCTAAGGAAGTGCATGAAGAGGCAGCCCAATCAACTCCAATTCAAGTGGCTCCTCTTGCAGCTGAGACACCCATCTTATCCTAGACCTTCACTACTAATCCAGAAAGATGTCATGTGATCAGAGATCAAGGTGTTGAGAATGTCTATACATGGCAAGACATAATCAACTTACCTCTGCATGATCTCTTTGAGATGAGAAGATACTATGAGAGTCTAAATGATCCTGACCATCTAATGAAGAAGGGTATGGTCATCATTGTGCTGAAGACTACAAACATCTAAAGATCTTCTAAATGTTTTGGTAGCATCAGCCTAGGGGGAGTTTGTAAGGATTCCTATAAGTCTGATGCAGCCAAAACATCCAAAGTCTCTCTGCAAGCATGCACTAAACAACTGAAGTAGAAATGCTTCGGAAGTTTTACACCATGCACTAGAAACATTCTAAGTGTAAAATCTTCTGAAGCCAAGACCAATATCTTCTGAAGCCAAATGTGAAGTCTTCCGAAGCTTCAAAGACAAAGTCTTCCGAAGCCAATTAGTGAAGACAGATTTCTTCCAAAGACTTTTAGAGATATGCCTTTATGTGATGTACTTTACCATAAAGCTGGACCACCTTTCCGCTGCAACTCTGTAAAGTCACCAACTTACATGGGTTGGTGAAAGGTCCATGCTTTTAGTAACTATACATTGAGGTCTTGAGTCCATGCTTTCTACTTTATGTACTTTTATCTTTTTTGTAATATATTAGGATGTGAGCTATGGCATGTCATAGTCACAAGTCAAAAGGCAGATATGCCTTTTGATTCTACAGTTGATTTTGTTTGTGTCTAGTCAATTGTATCCAGCTGGCTTTCAAATTATAGTCGGCTGTAGGTTGTAGTATAAGTATTCCATGTTCTTGTATCTTTCTTTATGCTTTGTAACACTTTAATAGAACTTGAGAAAGCAATATACTGCATCCTTGAAACCCAATCTCTTGTGTTCTCTTGTTCTGTCTCTTTCTTATTACTTGTGTTCTTAGTATCATACTTGTGGTTAATCCAATTTACAGTTTGATTAAGTTTGGTTAATCTCCTCTTTGTGTTGTTGTGTTGTAAGTGACCACCTTTCACTGGTCCTGCAATATGGTATATTAGTTTTCATTTGAGTTATAAAAAATATTCTAAGTCTTTGGCATAGCCATCATTTAGAAAAATAATCTTGTGGAATAACCGAATGCGGCGGCATAGCCGTCCATATGCAAACGGGTTTTGTTTATGTTATGTTGTTAGCTTGATTTAGGAATGTTAGTGATTGTTATAAGATTAGTGATTATTAAAATGTTAATGGTCAAATGATGATGATTAAAATAAAAATAGATTTGGTAGAAGAAAGAATAATAGTAAGAACATAAAGTCATGAGAACAATTGGATGTTAGGATGATTAAAATGTATAATATAAAAGCGATAAAAGATTACGTTAGTATAAAGAATTCTTGAAATTTCTTGTATAATAAAATTCTTCAAATTGATCGAATGGATGAAAGAAAGATTTGAGAGTGAGATTTTTCGAGAATGAGCAAATGAAAAATGAGGCCTAAGGCTTGCTTTTATAGTTGAGGTTAGGAGTAGGTTATGAATGGTGTTAATGGTGAGTTATAAGTCTTTTAAAAAGGGGTTATGATTGGAATTTGAAATAAATATAAATTAAATAATTTAAATAAATAAAAGAATAATTAAAATTTAAAATTTAAATTTATTAAAATTTAAATTTTAATTTAAAAACTTCTTTTTTATTAAATCTTTGTAGACTTTATAAATATAATAAGAACTTGTAATTTGATTATTTATTTTAATTGAATATTTAAAAGTAATATAAATATTAATAATATTTTATAGACCTTACATATTTGTAAAAATAATGATCTTGTATTTTAATCCTTTATTTTTGTTTTATAATTAAAACTCATAAATGACAAATAAACTTCATGAATTTATAAAATTTTATTCTATAAATCATGAATTTACCATAAATTGATTTAATAAATGGAAATTGAATAAATAGTATTATTATTGTTCTTTGAAGGATTAAAATAAATTAAATTTCTAACTAATGTATTTGATTTTCCAAAAATTGACCCAAACGAATTCGGGTTTGGGTTTCTATTTTCCAAAATGGGCAGATGTTACATTCCAGCCCCAAATCAGTTGAAAACATGTAAAAGAGGGGTCCTAGAACTCACACAAACAACCCCTTCGAGTAAAGCTTCAATCCAACCCGCTACACCTCAACTTTTGCACTTGATTCTTCAAAAACCCTAGGTTTTGCTCTTGCTCCTCTCTCTCTCTCTCTCTCTTTCTAGCCGAATGAAAGGGGAGAATGAGAGGAGAATGGGCTGCCCTCCCCCTTTTATACCCTCACTCATTCAAGGTTTTTCCCGTTTTGGCAAGTTTGGTCCCTTAACTTTGGACTTTATTTCTTTTCTTTCTTTTTCTTCTTTCCTTGGCTTCAAAGGAAATAACCGGGCTTTACAAGTCCACCCCCTTATATAGGTTTCATCCCCGAAACCTGTTATTCCTCGAACAAGCGTGGGTAATGCTGTCTCATCTCCTCTTCAGTCTCCCACGTAGACTCAGATCCCTTTCTGTGCTTCCACTGTACGCGCACAAGTGGGACCACTTTATTCCTCAATCTCTTCTCTCTACGGTCGATGATTGCCACTGGTTGCTCCACATAATTGAGCCGTTCATCTACCTTGATATCCCCCAGTGGTAAAACCATATCCTCGTCTGCTAAACACTTTCTTAGATGAGATACATGAAATGTTGAATGAATTCCACTTAACTCCTCTGCTAATTCTAGTCTATAGTCCACCTCTCCTACTCGAGCAATGATTCGGAAAGGCCCTATGTACCTCAGGCTCAACTTGCCCCGCTTTCTGAACCGAATGATACCTTTCCAAGGTGAGACTTTCAACATAACTCTATCACCCTCCTGGAACTCAATCGGTCGACGTCTCTTATTGGCATACGACTTCTGCCTATCTTTAGGCTTTCAACCTCATGAACCTTCAACTGTTGGGATGCATAGGCTATAAACTTTCCTCCTAGCATCGACACACATCCCAGCCCCGAGTAAGAAGCATCGGAATAGACCACCAAGTCCTCGCTTCCTTCGGGTAATGACAAGATAGGAGCTTGAGTCAGCCTTGCCTTTAGCTCCTCAAAGCCTTCTCTTGATCTTGACCCCATACAAACTTCACATCCTTACGGGTCAACCTAGTCAATACACATCCTCATGTTTCCGTCCTTCTTCTTTCCAGACAAGATCGAAGCACCTCAAGGAGAGATACTCGGCCAAATGAACCGCTTATCGAGCAACTCCTGCAGTTGCTCCATCAATTCCTTCATCTCAGAGGGGGACTAACGATATAGCGCCTTAGCCACAGGTTGGGCACCGTGTATCGAATCCATCTGGAACTTGATCACACAATCCGGTACATCGGATAATTGTGGTGTTAATGTGTCCACATCCTTCATATACGCCAAATAAGCACTACATCCACGTCTCATGCACCTTCCCACCACCGTCATTGAAATCACCTTCGGACTTGTAGTGACTAAGTCACCGTAGGTCGTCACTGAACTACCGTCAGGCACTGTCAGTCCGACCATCTTCTTGCGACATACGATATTCGTCTCGTAATCTGCCAACCAACCCATTCCTAAGACTACATCGAACTCACCTAAGGTCATCACGAATGGTCTAACCGGAAATTTGTGACCTTCTAATTCCACTTCACAACCCTCTATCATCTCAGAAATCCTTGTAGACTCTCTTATGGCAGTTTCTACATCAAAGGGCGCATCTACACTCCTACTACTAATAGGCAGTTTAGCACAGAAAGCAGCAAAGATAAAACTTTTACTAGTTGACCAGAATCAAATAACACAGAGACTAAAGTTTGGTTTACTAGAAACGTACCTGACACAACATCGGGGTCCGTCCTAGCCTCCCCCTGCGTCATCGTGAACGCTCTGGCACTTGCCCTCTGCCCTTCTCCTCTAGCCTCCTTCACTCCCGAACCTTCAGCCCTCGGCTTCTTGCAATCCCTGCTCATGTGGCCTTCCTCACCACAAGAATAACACCTCCTCACACCGCAGTTCTTCGCCACATGTCAGGTCCTTCCACAATGGAAACAAACATTTGTCCCCAATCTACATTCCCCGAGGTGTTTTTTTCCACACTTGCCACACCTTCTCGACCCCGCATCGGATGTGACCACACGCCGGTCATCCACCCGTGCACCTTTGTTACTTGGAGCGGCTCCGCCACGTCCAAATCGCTTCCTGTTCCATTTCCGATCACCCTCTCCTTTCTTGCTAGCTTCTGTCACCACCACAGTTCTTTCATCATATAATCTCCCCGCCAAATCAACCGCCGACCTAAACGTGCTCGGTCGGGCAGCGATCATGTGCCTACAGACATCCGCCGGCAAGCCCTGAATGTTCCTCTTAATCTTTCATGACAAAGGTGTCACCTGATCCGGCACCAGCCGTACCATTTCGTTGAATTTAGTGGTGTATTGTTGATGTGTCATGGTTCCCGCCTCCAGCTGCAGGAACTCTCTTTCAACTTTGTCCATCTCACGATGAGGACAGAACTCCTCAATCACCAGCCTCTTCAACTTTGTCCACCTCATCCTCCCGATAGCCCTGCTAACCTCAGCTTGGACAATATTGTTCCACCAACACAGAGCCGAGTCCACAAATGAGTGGGCAGCAAACTTCACCTTCTTGTCCTCTTGACACTCGCTGATATTAACTACAGCCTCCATCTCTCTCACCCACCAGTGAGCAGCAGCAGCAATGCCATTTCCATCGAAGGTCGGGGGCTTGCATCTCATATATGCCCCGTAGTTGTAGCCTCGTGCTGCCTCCGGCGCAGGCTCTTCTTCCTTTTCTTCATCATCGGAGAGAACCGTTTCGGTCTCCGGCCTCTCCTGTCCTTCCGCGGACCTGTTTCTCTCTTTCCTTTCTCCTTCCTTTACAGCCTTAATTACTTCAGTCACCATAGATGGTAAGATCGTCTGCATGACTTGATGAACCTCCTCTACAACTGCCTCTTTCACTGAGGCCCTCAAATTTGCACTCTCATCCCCCGCCTCCAGATGATGGGTCTCAGGTTCCTCATGAACCACCACAAATCAGTTGAAAATGTGTAAAAGAGGGGTCCTAAAAACTCACACAAACAACCCCTTCGAGTAGAGCTTCAATCCAACCCGCTACACCTCAACTTTTGCACTTGATTCTACAAAAACCCTAAGTTTTGCTCTTGCTCCTCTCTCTCTCTCTCTAGCCAAATAAAAGGAGAGAATGAGAGGAGAATGGGTTGCCCTCCCCCTTTTATACCCCCACTCATTCAAGGTTTTTCTCGTTTGGCAAGTTTGGTCCCTCAACTTTGGACTTTATTTCTTTTCTTTATTTTTCTTCTTTCCTCTGTTTTAAAGGAAATAACCGGGCGTTACAACACTCAATTATCATCTTAACCGTTTTAAAAACCCAATTAAGGTACGTAATCAAGTTTGAAACGGTTTAACGAAACGTTTAGGACCGAATTCCATGTTTTGGTGAGGTTATTGGCCTCGTCGGCGCCTCACCGGAGGTCCGCCGGCCGATGGCCGGTTAAACGGGGAGAGAGAAAAGGGGGGTTGGGTTTTGTAATTTGGCAGTTTGGTCCCTGAACTTTAATAATTTATTATTTCATGTAAGAAACTTTCAAAATAAGTTTCAAAAATTGCAAGCTTGACCCCAAACTTATTAAAACCCAAGTTTTAAAATAATTCAAATTATTTATTTATAAATTTCATTAAATCAATAATTAGTTTATAAAACTTATATTGACTTTATATATTTGTAAGAATAATAAACTTATTTTTTGTGTATATTAATTATTTATTTTGGTTTAATAATTAAAGCTCATAATTGACAAATAACTTCATAATTTTTTAAACTTTATTCTATAAATCATAAAATTACCATGAATTGATTTAATAAATGAAAGTTGAATGAATAGTATTATTATTATTTTTGAAGAATTAAAATAAATTAAATTGCTAACTAATGTATTCTATTTCTAAAATTGACCCAAATGGATTCGGGTTTGGGTTTCCATTTTCCAAAATGGGCAGGTGTTACACGTATTCAAGATCGTTGGGCGTGGTTGTTGTCGGTTTGGATCGCCTCATAAAGATCTAACATACTTGGGAATTCACCGGCGTGCGAACTGAAAGCCCCAACATTTTCATGTTATGGCAACATATCGAGGTCCATAATGATTTCCTTGGGATCCGCCGGATCCCAGGTTTGTCCGTTTTGTCCACACACCTCGGATGCGCATTCAGCAGATTTTTGACCATGTGCATGCTCAAATCCAATAGTCCCAACACCACTCCTTTAGTTCCCTCCGTGTTACATTCATAACTTTCATATAAGTTCAGAATCCGGCTACCTCCAAACATCGTTGTTGGAGCACCTGTAGTTATGTTCCTGAAATACACATGACAAAACAGATAGCCAATATTGCATGGTTGATGATTAATCAACAATAGAAAATATACAAATCATTTAGACTAACAATTCCCTCACCTTGATCATGTGCAGTTATAGAATGGCTAACGAGATGGTGGATGTATCGCAGCAATGGGTCTCGCAGTTGCTTGCTTTTGGTCTTGCTTGAGTTAAAAATTCCTATTGCAATTTAGTCCCAAAATGCCTTACGTATTGGCACCACTGTCTGGATTCTACTTTCCTCGTCTAGAAATGTGTGATACGCTAGCATTCCCGATATTGCCTCTTCTTCCATTTCTTGTCCCATGTAAATACCTATATTGACTGCAAACAAGGCGATAGATGTTTTGTGCCAACTTCCGGCAAGTCTAAACACAACTGCTTTATCATCCCATGGGTCAGATTTTTTCATGCTAAACCTAAAATATGCTAAAGATCCGAGGGTTAGCTCATAAACAGATGTTCTGTTATTTGAAAACAAGCGTTTCCACTGAATGCTCAACAAATTATTATATCTTTCTAGTTGTCCAACGGATGCTAAGGTGTCCTTGTCAACTCGTAGATGTGACTTTTCAGCTATTTGTAACAAATTAGTTAATCTGTCATGACACCACATTTTACGACTTCCATTAAACTGTAGGTAGAGATGATTAATGTTCCTGAAATTAATAAGTCAAACTATACAATATGAATTTCTAGAACCGTTTTACGATGACAGTAACGGGGCACGAGTTGGTAAGCTTATCATTTAATGTTTGGTTGATTCATGTTAAAAATAGTTAAAATTTTGATTTTGAGAAAAAACTATGAAAATGCTCGTGGAACATGGGGTGTGTTTGACATTTTGATATGAAATTTTGATTCAAGCACATGTGGTTTTGTTTGTAAATCTTTGATTGACTATGGACTTAACATTTTTCTTGCTTAATTAATCAAAGATTACATTTGTCAAATTTTAAACATTTTGTTATTTATTCATGTTACTTAAAAATATGAAGTGTTAAAATCAATTATTTAACAAACTAAACCCTTGTAACATGAATGTAACTAACAATAATTCAACCATCGGTTATGAAGATAGTCATATTAACAACCTAATATAAAACAAAAATAAAGTAAAACTAACTAAACACTATCATTAACACACTAATTAACACATAATATAAACATGAACAAGAAGGTTTATAGCATTAATAATTCCATATAACATTGGTTACAAGAATTCTCACATAATGGCTAGGGTTTCAATTACTTAAAGACCTAATCACCTAAGTATATGGAATAAACATCATTAAATTATGAAATTAGTTAACACTAACCTCTTGATGACTAATCTTTGAAAGAAAATGGAAGAACACTTGAGAATGCTTGAAAATATAGAAAAACATTAAAAAGATGGTGAAAATGGAAGTGAATACGTGATGTAGTAGGCATGCATTCGGTTTTAAAGAGTCATAATTGAATGTGGGGAAGACAAAAGAATAAAAGAATTCAGATTGTGTAATTTTGTTTATCAGTCACGGGGTGTGCCTCCCTACGCACGGGGGCATGACTCCCTTTTTGTCCCAGTTTTTAGTTTTTGTTGTTTCGTTTTTCTGCGTTGCGTGTTGCGCAATTTTCCCGGTTAAGTGTTATCACTTCGAAATCACCAGAAAAGATACAAATAATGGTCCTAAAGTTAATTAAAACAAGCCAAATGACATTTACATTTCCTAATAACCTATGGTTACACGATATGTCAAAGCCGAGAGTCTAAGACTACAAAATTAGACTCTTAAATGCGCGCTAGTGCACACAACAAATCAAGAAATGCTTCTAGAAGAATCCCCACACATTTCATGCGGAAGGTTCAGTATGGAATAATACGAAGTGTGGTTGCTTAATTCCGCAATCTGAGGATTGGCGGAAACAAGTTCTTTGCCCATTTCATAAACTTTCTGAATGAGTTTAGCTAGGCTTTGGTTTGCCACTAAGTTCATTTTGGTCAAGTGCTTGATTAGTTCATGTAACTTAAAAGAGTACTTTTGCGTTGTTGTTTCTTGTGTTTCGAAACACGGTTTCTTCGCAGGGTTCCAACTCGAGCTTCCGCGACTGGATTCTTTCGTCTTTTTGACGTTTTTAAGCAGGATTTGGTGTGATGAAAGCCTAGAACAAGTGTGATATTTATATACAGACCGGAAATGGTGATCACGGGGGCATCCTTGGCTAGGCACTGCCCCGTGCTTTTCAGGATTCGACCTTCAACGTTCAAGAGTCTTCAGCGGCTGATCGTAGAAAATTTTCTTCAGAATCACGGGGGCGTGACTCATGGAGCATGACCTCGTGATTGACTTGCGGAGTCCTAAAGAAGTAAAAAATTTAAAGAATTGCCTATGTACAGGTATTGGATCCTCGGCACGACCCTTCCCCACACTTAGTCTTCATTGTAGCGGAGGTATAATTCCTTCGAGAAAATATTGGTCGGTCAATCGGTATACAGTTTCAATCGATGACCATCTACCTTGAAACTTAAACGGTTGTTGTTTTCAATTTCGATGGCACTGTTTAGAAAGATGTTTTTAATTGTATAAAGTCCAGACCATCGTGATTTCAGCTTCAAGAAAACAAACATAAACGAGAATTATATAGTAACACATGTTCTCCCACATGGAATCTTTTAGTCTTCTTTAATCGGGAATCATGGAATTTCCTTGTCTTTTCTTTGTAAAACCTAGAATTCTCATACGTTTGTTCTCTTAGTTTCACGATTTCATGGATTTATTAGAAATTGACTTTTACCCGTAGCGTTATGATCCAGGTTTGCTGCCTTAAGTGCCCAGTAGGCTTTATGTTCAAGTTCCACAGGTAAATGACAAGACTTTCCATAAATCAGTTTGAATGGTGTAGTGCTGATGGGAGTATTATAGGTTGTATGAAAAGTCCATAATGCGTCATCTAAGTTGGTAGACCAATACTTGCAGTTTTGACCTATGGTTTTCTTAAGGATTCGTTTGATGCCTCGGTTAGTGTCCTCATCTTGCCCATTCGACTGTGGATGCTAAGAAGTTGCATAATGATAGTGAATGTTATAACGAGCCATTACTCTGTCAATTTGGTTGTTACAGAAATGAATTCCACAATCATTAATTAAAGCTTTAGGAGCACCAAAACGAGAGAATGGTTTCTTGAAAAAATTGACAAAGTTTCTTACATCGTTGGTAGATAAGGCTTGAGCTTCAACCCATTTTTAAACTTAATCATCTGCTACCAAGATGTAACGATTGCCAAAAGACACCAGGAATGACCTCATGAAATCACTACCGCATATATCATATACCTCGCATACTTGAATGGGTTTCTGAGGCATCTCATCCCATGTTGAGATATTGGTTGCTCTTTGACAGGCATCACAGGTGCGTACCATGTTGTGAGCATCTTTAAAGATCGTGGGCCAATAGAAACCAGAGTCAAAGACTTTCTTGGCCGTTAGGGTTGCTCCATGGTGTGTTCTAATAGGTCCTTCATGACAGTGCTTTAGAATCTATTGTGCTTCACTTCTGTATATGCATCTTCAGATAAGCTGGAATGCACCGATGTCAGCAAAGAATTTCTTCTTTTACTGGTAGGTCATTCCTTTAAAAGAATTCTACTTGCCAAGTAATTCGTGAAATCGGAAAACCAAGGATGTTCATCGATTGAGGATTGAATGTGCATAAGGAATTCGTGAGAAAAAATTGTCGTTTATCTTCGATTCCTTAGATTGTGAAGGGTTTGGATTTTCAAGACGTGAGAGATGATTGGCCGCTAGATTTTCTGCTCCTTTCTTATCTCGAATTTTAATGTCAAATTCTTGGAGTAGAAGTATCTAACATATCAGTCTTGGCTTGGCATCTTGTTTGTTGAACAGATAACGAAGGGTTGCCTGGTCGGTGTAAATGATTGTTTTCGAAAGGACGAGATACGAGTGGAATTTGTCAAATGGAAAACTACCACAAGAAGTGCTTTTTCGGTCGTGTTGTAGTTTTCTTGTGCATCGTTTAGGGTTTTGCTTGCATTCTAAATTGGGTGGAATTGTTTGTCTTTCCTTTGGCCTAACACAACTCCTACCACAAAATCACTTGCATCACACATGAGTTCGAATAGTAATGTCCAATCAGGGGAAACCATGATCGGAGCCGTTACTAGTCTCTCCTTTAGGAAAATAAATGCACTAATGCATTCATCGGAAAATTTGAATTTCGCGTCATTCTCGAGAAATTGAGTCATTGGTTGTGTGGTTTTGGAAAAATCTTTGATGAAACATCGATAGAATCCTGCATGACCTAGGAAGCTTCTGATTGCTTTCACGGTTGTGGGATGCGGAAGCTTGGAAATGATGTTGACTTTGTCTTGATCGACCTCAAGTCCTTCTTGAGAGATTTTGTGTCCTAACACTATTCCTTTGATAACCATGAAATGACACTTTAAAGTTAAGACAATATTAGAATCTTCACATCTAACCAACATCTTTTCAGATTTTCAAGATATTTTCAAGTCATCCATGAAAACTTCCATGAAATGCTTAATCATGTCGTGAAAGATTGCTATGATGCATCTTTGAAATGTAGCAAGGGCATTGCATAATCCCAAAGGCATTCGCCGAAAAGTAAATGTGTCATATGGACATGTGAATGTTGTTTTCTCTTGGTCTACGGGAGCAATTGGAACTTGGGAATAACCTTAGAAACCATTGAGGAAACAATAGAATATTTTCTCCGATAAATCTTTCAAGAATTTGATCGATGAATGGCAGACGTAGGTGATCTTTCCGTGTGGCATCATTGAGTTTGCGATAGTCAATGCAAACTCTCCATCCTGTAATAGTATGAGCCAGAATGATCTCATTCTTCTTGTTGGCTACAATAGTCATTCATCGTTTCTTTGGAACTTGGATGGGACTGACCCAAGGAGAATTAGAAATAGGGTAAATCAAAGCGTCATCTATTATTTTTATTACTTCTTTCTTCACAACCTCTTGCATGCTCGGATTTAAAAGTCTTTGAGGCTGAATGACGAATTTGAAGTTTTCCTCGATCAGAATTTTATAATTACAAAAGGATGGATTGATTCCCTTGATGTCCATGATTTTCCAAACAATTACTCGTTTATGTGCCTTGAGCACATTAAGTAGCATGTTCTTCTCATCATTCGATAAGGTGGATAAGATGATGATAGGAAGTTGAGATGTGTTTTCAAGAAAAGGCGTATTCGAGATGAGATGGAAGTTCTTTGAGATTTAGAACCGAAGGATCTTTGATAGACGGTTTGGATTTAGGTTCTAGTTCTTGTTTAATGATCTTGAATGTTTCTTAATGAGATTGTGTTTTATTAACTTATGGGTCTGGAATGGTTTGATCTTCACATATGAGTTCGGTTGTTCAGACTTCTATTAGCTGAGTGTTGCAAGCTTCATTTTTGAGGGTTTCCCTTAAATGACAGCTTATGATTGAATCGCATACATCAATATAATAGAGTGAGTCACCATGATGTTGAGGATGTTTCATGAATCGTCTTATATCGAATGTTACTTCATCCTCATCCACTCGAAGTGTATGTCTGCCCGTGCAAACATCAATGAGAGCTCAAACAGTTGATAAGAAAGGTTGACCTAGGATAGAGGAACATTCTTGTCCTCATATATGTCAAGGATCACAACCAATAGGATATACAAATTTATCAATTTTAATTAAAAGGTTTACGATGCCATTTGGATATTTGATAGAACGATCAGCTAACTAGATGCTCAAACGGGCCATTCTAGATTCACCTAAGTTTAACTTCTTGAAAACCGCATAAGGCATAAGGTTAATGCTAGCACCTAATTTAGCTAAGGCGTTACTAACAGATAGATTTCCTATTAGGAAATATATGGTAAATCTTTCCGGATCAGTCATCTTTTGAGGTAGTTTGTTTTGAAGATTGTAGAGTATTCCTCATTCAAAACTATATACGGTAACTCTTCAAATTTCTTTTTATTTGAAAACACACCCTTTAAGAACTTAGTGTAATTTGTCATTTGAGCTAAGGCTTCCACCAATGCTGGTTGATGTGGAGTTGCTTAAACAACCCTAGGAATTTACGATATTGTGCCTCCATTCGTTGTTGTCTCAAACGACCATGATATGGAGGTGGTTGAACATAGGGTGGTGGTGGTGCGCATTTCATGGCTAGTTCTTCCAAAATTGGTTGTAATGCAGATGCATCACCTTGAGTGGTTTTGCCACTCCTTGTGGTGATGGCTTTCACTTGTGCAAACGCATAGTGTTGTTGGGCAAAGCACCTTGGGGTCTCTTAGATAGTTGTTGTGCTATCTGATCTACTTGGTGTTTAATGGTTTTCAATGATGTTAGTTTCATTTCTTTGGAACCTCTCCTCGTTTCTTCGATCAAATTTTCGGATGTATTCATCTGTGGCTTGTGGGCTTATTAACAATTGTTGCAATAAGTCTTACATTGATAATACTCAACGGTCCTAGTTACTACTGCTTGCACCTTGGTATGGTGGTTTCTGTGGTTGGTAGGGTGGCCTTCAGTTGAATCTAGAGGATGATTGGTTGTTGCCAGATTCTTTTTAATTCGATTTGATTCTCCAATTTGAGTTGTTGATATATGAATTGCTTGGGTCTCCCACGTAATCAACATTTTTAACCATCATCATGCTTTGTGGGCATTCATTTGTATTGTGTGAATCGCCACATGTGTTGCATCGTGTTGGAGTTTTCTTCAGCTTGGCTTACAATTGTTTGAAATATTTGGTTAGGGCTTCTAATTAGGCTGCAACTAGGGTTGTAGAGCCTACTTGATGAATGCTTTTAGAACTAGGTTTGTTTCTTAAGGTATTGTAAACAAAGCTCTTCTTAACTTATTTTTCTAGGGCTTTGTATGCTTTGGTTGGCGTGGCACATTCAAAATTTTTTCCCGCACTTTGATCAACAGTTTGTTTGTGTGATCCGCTGATTGCATCGTAAAAAGTTTGACACTATAGCCACAGATGAAGTCCATGATGTGGGCATCTCCGAAGGAGACCTTTATATCTCTCCTATGTTGCGTGTAATGATTCATCATCGTCTTGGTGAAAGCTTGTGATGCTGCCTCTTAGCTTAGTAGTGTGATCAGGTGGAAAATATTTCAAAAGGAATTGTTCAACCATTTCCGCCCATATGGTGATGGAACAAGGCGAAAGCGAATCAAGCCACTCAATGGCTCGGCCTCGAAGTGAGAACGGAAAAAGTCTTAGTCTAATTGCATCATCTGAACAGTTGTTGATTTTGAAAGTTTCACATATACGAAGGAATCGAGAGATGTGAACGTTAGGATCTCCGTCTTGCAAAGCGTGGAACTGAACAGAATTTTCTACGAGTTGGATAATACTAGACTTAATCTCGAAATTGTTGGAAGCTATTGCTGGTTGGACAATGCTAGACTCATAACCATCGATTGACGGCGTGGCATGGGGGTGTCATCTTTATTTCCTCATCTTGGTTAGCCATGGATTCTTCAGAGTGTGTTCCCTCCAAAACGTCTTTTCGATGATTATTGTTGTTTGTAATGGTCTTTCGTGTAACATTTGACGGAAAACTTGTTCATGTTCTGAAAGAGATGAAACAAGTTCAGGACTAGATGAGTCGGATATACACTAACTTAAGAAAGTATATACTAACTAAGGATTAGAATAAATCAACAAAATATGACTAACTAACTAACTAACTGAGGCAAACTAACTTAAACTAACCTAACTAACAAGATAAAACAAAGTCGAAGAAGAAAATATTAACAGGATATAAACAAGATAGTCAACATTCATATTGTCTTTCAAAACTACTATTTGTACCCGATAATGGCGCCAAAAAATTGATATGTGTGAAAGGTGTATATATTTTTATAAAGGATTTTCGCACAGTTTCAATTTTAAGTGGTTAGTATTTATACTAACTACATACACAAAAGGCAAGTGTACATGTCGTATGGTAATATAGTGTTGGTAAGAACCGAGTATCAATCCTTGGATACACTGAGGCTACTCAACAATCTTTATAATTGACTATCAGATTTAGTATTGTTTTGGGAAAATGATAAGTTGCAATGATGTAACCAAATTTTAATAGTTTTAAAAACAATAATTAAAGTAAAAGTAAAATTGAGACTTTTAGGTTTTAAAACAAGGAATTAGTGTTATCATCCCAATTAGATTACACTTATGTAACTATAATGAATATCATGGTGTGATTAAAGATATAAGTTTAGTAGTTATGTTAATGTTTATAAACGTCAGCCAACACGAATTTTTGGTCTACTAGCTCCGTAGTGACAAGGACACCAATATCGAGTAACTTACAATGTTAATCCTCCAAGCCACTAATAATGTAGGTAAATCTCGTGTAACCTTTCAACATAAGATTTTTTAAAACATAACTTAATGTTAGAAAAAGAGTTGATCAAGTTCCTATTCAACATATCATTAATTTTAAAAAGCCATAACAATTACTGTAGATTTTTCAGACTAATAAAAGGGAACCCACGAATGATCAGAAAGCTAAAATTATATGATTTTTAATAATCATTTCTATTTTATTAGCCATGATTTGTTATGAAGACCGCTTTCGCAAATAAAAGCTAGTTCATACGTTTTTCAACCTTATATGACATTCATAATTACAAGCCATAAGTTTATAACTTTCCGTTCAAATGTAGACGTTACCCATCAAAAGTTTACTCAAGATTTCCATAACATTAACATAACATAAGTCACACCATTAGTTCATCATAAATTATATAAGTTTTATCAGATTAGGATGACAATAAGAGTTTAGCTCATAGCAAGGTTAAACATAACAACAAACAACATAGAAGATATATATATATATATATATATATATATATATATATATATATATATATGTAAATAATCAAACTAGTGATCCAAAATGGATGATGTTTAGACAATCCCGATTTTCTTCCAAGTGTTGTATGCACCTCCCGAGCCTCCCAAGGGTCTTCATGATTTGATTCCCGAGAGAAATCAGTAGGGTGTGTCGGGCACGACCATGTGGGTGGGTCACGACCCCATGACTGCTTTGGGGGATGGTACTATTATCCTGTTAGATGTCCAATCACAGGTGTGCTAATTTAAGCACGGGGGTGTGTTTTAGGCTGGGCATGGGGGCGTGGAGGCGTGCTTAATGAAGCACGGCCCCATGCTTGGACTTCAAAGCTCGGTTTTCTTCAAATTCTTGCTAAGTATGCTTCTTTTGTCCATGTTGACCTTTTGAATACTTGAAAACACAAGTTAACAATTTTAAGTTCATTTTCATCATTTTAAGGAAGATACTTAGAAATAATTGATGTGCTTTTGATAGGTTTTCTATGTATACTTAAGAGCACGTCATGGACATCAAAATTGCGTTTCTTAATGAACATCTCTCATAGGATGTCTATATTGCAAACCAAAAGGTTTTGTAGATCCAAAGAAACCTAATAGGTATGTAAGTTGAACAAATTCATTTATGATTTAAAATAGGCATCTTGAAGATGGAATCTTTTTTTATTAGAGAATAAAAGAATTTAGTTTTTATTAATAAGTTGAGCCATGTGTTTACAAGAAAGCAAGTGGGAGATCTAGAGTTTTCTGATTCTATATGTGGATGATATACTACTAATTAGAAACAATGTTCATATGCTGCAAGACGTAAAGTCTTGGATAAGAAAATGTTTTGCAATAAAAGATCTTGGCGAAGCCGCTTATATTCTAGGAATACATTTCTATAGAGATAGACCGAAACAGTTTATAAGTTTAATCCAATTTACATTATTATAAGATCATTCGTCTCTTTTCAATGCAATATTCCAAAAGAAGATTCTTACCCATTGCATATAGAACCATGATGAATAGTGGACAAAATCCTCGGTCAGATGAGAAAAAGAATAAATTGGAAAATGTTCCATATCCTTCTACCATAGGCTCCATCATGTATATGCTATGTAATGTATTCAGCCAGATGTATCGTATGACAAGCAGATATCAATAGAACCTCTATGAAACTCATTGAGTTGTTGTGAAGAATATTCGTAAGTATTTGGAAGAACTAATATATGTTTTTGATATATGGAGGACTGGAAGAAGAGCTCACTATAAGATGTTAAATCTACCATCAAGTTGGAATACATTATGAATTTCGAAGTTGCAAGGGTGAAAAGTTTATTGTTAATCTTAAAGGTGCCTAGCATTAAGAAACCTATCAAGATAGTAGGCGACAACACCAATGCCATAACTTAGGCAAAAGAACCAAGGTCGCATCACAACACGAAGCACATACACAAGAATTTCCACTTTATACGGGAAATATTGGATAGAAGAGAGATTGTGATGAGCGAAATTCACACAAATAAGAATCTAGCATACCTGTTCACTAAGCACATGCCTTGAGATAGACACAAGGAGCATGCAATAAGATAGGGATTAGATATGTTAGATTGTGGGCTTGATCTATAATTTAGTATTTGGTTTTTATTGAACAGTTAACATTTATATTGTATTTATTCAGATTTAAAGGTAAATGCTTTATAAATAAATATTTTTGAGTTTGATTATTAGAACGTTTATATCCTTGAATATAGTATTTTAAATTTTCGTAATCGCTCAGATTCATGGGAATGAATATTACGAAAGACTATTGTTAATGGTTGGATGGTTCATGAGATTAAATACTCAAGGAGATTGGGGACCAACATTCATAGATATTTATAGATCTTTGTGGATCCATGTCATAATGCATTTTGAATTTGGTATGATCAATTTATCCTTTGACTTGTGATATATATTAGAACTAACTTTACCTAAATATATTTTATTCTTATTTTTACCTAATGATATTCCTTGAAAGACAGTCATAAGGGTATTAATTGGGAAGATATCCGAGTTTAAGTGGGAGTTATGTGTAGACCATGGAATTCTATTCTCTTACTAATTTGAGAGTTAGACGTTCTGGCACCCTCGCTGATTTAAATTAGTGTAAACATGTGGCTACGCTTAAAATTAAGAGTAGTTTTTTAATCCATCTTGAATCTAGATCGAGAATACGTATTATTGAACAACATATGAGAATGAATTAGGATCCATGTCTCATGTTAAACGGATATTCTATACAGAAATGATAAAATAATAAGGTTATCATAACTATTATACTTGGTTAAGTAAGGAGTTACTTGAATACAAGAAAATAGTTGACGAGCGTAAAACGTTATACCCTGCTAGGGGCAGTGAGATGCAGCTAGACGTTCACCACTGTCTACATTAAGACAACCAATGGGTTTTCCAAGTGGGGAAATTGATAGATATGAAATGCTCAATCATCAGAAATTACAATATTACTAATAATATATGATACAAAAAATTACATTTCAGACAACAAACAAAAGATAATATCTAATTGCTAAGTATTATGTCACAAAAGACATAATTATTTAAGTGAAATAATTAATTGGATGAAATTATTGTTTATCCGATAAATAATAAAGCATGAGGGTTAAATTGCAATTAAGTGCTTATTACAATATTGGTTGTATATTTAATCATTAAATATATAAAACATATTATTTATAAGATAAATAATAAAAAAAGATTTATTATATTAGATAAAATATTAAAAATATAATATATATTAGATAAATATAAATTCATTATATTAGGTTTAAATATATTTAATTAATAGTCGAATTTATATAGTATATTTATGAGTTAAACATACTTGATAAGAGATTGATTGAATTAAGGGGTTGTTTGATTACCGCTGACTCAGTAAGATCTGAGTGAGTCATGATCCAGTTAGAAAATCTAACTGAGTCTGCATCTGACTGAAACTTGGCTGTTTGATTTAGTATCTGACTAATTCTACTGAATTATAAAAATAACTATATTGCCCTTGTATTTTAACTGGTGTTGTGTAATCAATAAAAATAACTAAGACAAGAGAAACTGCTCGAGACCTTGTTGAATATATTTGTTTGTTTAAAGTACTTTTTACTTTTTAACCCTAACTCCAATTTGAACTCACCCTCACCCCCACTTGATTTTCTTTTTTGAACTCATCATCAAAATGTTGTTGATATTCTCCTTCACCCGCCCCCCATTAACACCCACTTCAAGAACCCTAACAAACTCCATTAACACCCACTTCAAGAAGCTGACCCTAATCTCTTTTTACAGATCAACAGATCATACAACAACAATAGTGCTGAACAATACATGCATCAATAGATCATACAACAACACTTGATTCAGTAAGAAAAGAAGTTTACATCGGCGGAGAGAGGAGCACGAAGGGAGGAGGGCGACGGAGGGAGGAGGGCGGCGGAGGGAGGGCAACGAAGGGAGGGCGATGGAGGGAGGAGGGCGGCGGGTGAAGAGGCTCGGGTGGAGGGGAGGAACGGCAGGGGAGATTCGGTCAGTGAAGCCCCAAAAAATGTCTCGGTCAGAAGTATAGGACCGGGTCAGTCGGGAGGTCGGTAACATCAAACGCGCTGACTGGCTGACCGAGTCAGCCAGTCAGTGGTCAGAAGCCGGGTCAGCCATTTCAAACAGCCCCTAAGATTTGTAATCTAATTCAAACTTGTTTTACATAATTTGAGTTGATATAAATACAAATCACCAAATCAAATCTAAAGATCTAATTCACAAAAGCTGCAAGAAACCCCTAGAATACCCCATTCACCTTCGACCGCAACCACCACCGTCGGTCACTGCTGCCGCCACCACCTTGGTGTAGCACACCGCCGCCATCGTGTCATCGATTATGCAATAGTTTTTCGATTGGATTGATTTCCGGCTTTGGGTTTTGTAATCAAGTCTACTGGTGGGATGTTCATTGATTTATGAGGGTCTGATCTTTGGTTTTTCTTCAAAATGTATAAGCTTTATTGTTAAGTTTTAATGTTTATTTTTCTTGTGTAATTAGGACCTAGAGGGACTGGACTTGATCTGACACGTGTATGCACTTCTAATGTTAAACTTTTGACAAAGGTTATTCAAAAATCAAAACTTATTTTTATACCGGTACACAGTTTCCTTACACACGTGTGAAGTATCGGGCGTACCTTGATTATCACACGTACATCTTAGATTGTAGAAAAAAATAGCACTTGTGATTTTCATATTCATTTCTTTTTCTACTCATTCTAATTTTTATACTTTTTTGTTTTGTATCTATTACAAAAAATTAAAATATGATACATTAGATGCATATCAACATTACCATAAACTGTTTAAAATATCTAAAGTATGAAACTTTCATGTTAATACAAAATTTTAAAATATATACTTAAATAAATAAAAATTATAAATTATTTCATTAAGTATACTTTAAAGAAAAAGTTTATTTTTCACATTATAAAGCACTACTAGACAATGATCAAGAAAAAAATAAAAAAATTTCTTGTATATAGCTCGGGTACAACGGTATATAGTTTTGGGTAATCACGTCAGATATCATCTGATTCCATACTCGTTTCATACTCGTAAAAAAGTTAAAACTAATTTCATACTTGGTCCTTAACCTAAATACCCTTCCAGAAGTTTCAAGTATTTTCGTCATGTTTGTTTGTTTTTCATCCTAGAATATCTTGTATTGTAGTAGTGAGCATAACTAACAAGTAATTAATTTCTTTTAAACTTTTTAACTATAAATATACAAACATTTTATACATTTTATCCACCCCTTCATCTCTTCTACTCCCAACCTACATACACTCACAAATATATTTTAGTAATTTCTTTTACATGGATCCATCATGATTTTAGCATACGAAGGTCAAAAGTTGTCTTTTTTGAAGAACGAGCTTCCAAACAAATATAAAAAAATTGGAAGTTAATATGTAAAATAGCATGGCCAAGAGACTCATTTTTACGAGGGTATCTTTTAGAACATATTGTGACAATCCATGTGCTAACAATTGAATTTTTTTTTAATTTGTTGAAAGTAAATTTAAGTATTGGATGGAGAACGTGTAGATTCTCTCGATTGAGAACCATTTTCACATCTAAATGAGAGTTGAGTGAGTATTGAAGAAAAGTTATATGACGTTTATGTAGATGCGTGTAACAGTAAATGAGTGTGATACTCGCTCCCTAAAAGTAGCTACTAATCTCGCATGAGTGGCCCTATTATCACACTTACTAGATGCACCCTCCATGATTAATACGTGACCGTCAATCCTACATCATATTTAGTCCATTTAGATGTATTTTAATTCAATTTAAACCTATGGTCTTTAATTCCCCAATTTAGAAGCACTAAAGCTTAGAGTGCACGTACATAGCTATAGGAATGAGACTCGGAACGGCTCCACATAATAATATTACTACGTATTATCGGTCAGCGATCCAATTTGTCATTCAATAATTTAAACTTTAATTTACTTAAATCATTTTGTAAGTAGACACAAATAACATAGTTATTTTAATAAGAATTATGTTCTAATATTTAATTTTGTGTGCTTTTGCATAATGCACGCTTGTTATTGGTAAATATATTCTAATGATTAACCTGCTTTTTAGTTTTATTAAACAAAAAGTAGTTTCATAAAACAATTATAAAGTTAGATCTGGTCTTTTATTCAACTTTGGATGCAAAATCTTCCTTGGTACGTAAAGGGGGGGTCAGAAACTTTATCAATTTATATAGTTAGAATTTCTTTTCATTATAACTTTTACACATAAATATAATCTTTATTTATTAAAATGCAAGCAAGGGACTAAGATCAAGTTTTAGTGATTAAGATTGAGTCAGTTACAACATCATAAATAATTAAAAGTTGGAAAATAATAGTCTTCATCATAACTCTTGACAAAATATGAGAATACTATTCATGTAAAGACAAGAAAGACCATAGATTCATATTTACATTGTTTACATAGTAAGACAACTTTTAAAATAAAAGGAAGTAAAAGATCCATAATGCATTATGAATTGATTTCAATCAGATAAAATATAAGAAATTGAGTTAACTAAAAAATTAATTGGTTGGTGTAAAACAATAAAGTATGCTTGAAAGATTCAAACATTGGAGGTATTAGAGTATGCAGATATAACTAACACTAAACAATAAAAGAAGATGTAAAAACAAATAATATTTAACCCAAATTGATTTTGAAAAAAAATATATATTGAAATACATAAAAATAAGCACGAAACTAAAGAGTGAAAAACACTACTAGTGTTTTAAATCATAATAGCTATAGGAGCTATTTGTCAATTTTAAATGATTAAGTGCTGACTAATAAAAGTTTTAAATCATTAAGTGTTGAATCATTAAAATGTCTGAAACATTAAGAGCTAGTATATTGTTTAACTATTCAAAGGCAAATGTCTGAACAATTTAGATAAAAGGTCTTACCCATTCAACATAGAACTTTTAACCATTCAGCATTAGTATAATGTTTAACCATTTAGAGACAAATGTCTGAACCATTCAGACATTTGCTCGCGAAACAAACACTCTGAACCATTACATATTGCACCATTCAGACATCTGAACCATTAATAGGCTGATTTAGATGATGTCAAACAGTCCTATAGTTATTAGACATTCACTATCATGTTTGCATTTAAAATTAAAAAAATTTATAAAAAAGATGTAGCATTGCTAATGCCATGCATTGCTGATGCTATGTATAAAGTTTATTAAGATTATTGATATAAAAGTATTATTAAGTATTTTAATGCCGTATCAATATTATATATAGAAGTAAAAGATATTCAAAATATTATATTGGATTTAAGAGAGTAATAATTAACAATATATGAATTCATATACGAGCAAATGGGAAAGTGGAGTGTGGAAGTTGCATGGACCAAAAGAGGGTTTATGACTTGGCTTAAAACAATTGTGAACATGCAACATTACTACCACTTTATATTTTAAAAATATCTCTGAAAAGTATAGAGCTGGACCTCCACTTTAGAGGCAACACTCGATGTTAATTACCACATAAACTCTGATTTACGTTCTCATTTCCTAATTATATATAAAATGAAATCAAATGAAAAGTTACCATTCAATGAACAATAAAATATGAATGTATTCGAAACAGAAATTACTAGTATACTTCATATATTTTCCACTAATTACGTCCATATACTATATTCTATGTTCTTGTCATCATTCGACTCGTGTCAGGAATTAGACTCCTAGAATAGCATATTTAAAATCAATAATTTGACTTTAACAGGTAATTACCTACGATTATTGTTAATACGGTATCAGTTTGTTACTATTTCTTTCGTGAAATATACACAAACGCAAATGGCATCAAACAACGACCTTTACCAATCAAACCATTTAAATAAAATACATGTAAAGCAGACGCCATCTCCACCGGTATTTGAAGTTTTTCAACACTAAAAATCAATATTTAAAAATAATGTATGTTCTATTTTATTAAAAATTAAAACAATGTACCCAGGGTACAATCTATATATTCTCTATAGTTTGTAATTTTTTTCATTTATATTTCATATAAATCTTATTAGAAATTTATATGTATACAAGATAAATAAGTATTATAAATTTCATCAAATTCTTTTTTACCTAATTCTAAGGTGGAAATGAAGTTATTTATAGCATGCTACTTTACCTAACCAATATAGTTTTAATGGTTTAAAACGTTGGGATGGATGTATTACATTAATATATAGTATATTTGATGCTGCTTTTACGGTGGAAATTACCTTTTACCTTATAATAATTTAAAAGTATTAAAATATATTTGAAGTAACAAAGTTAAAGTAACCAAATTAAATGGATTATTCATAGTGACTTTACCTAAAAAGAAGAGAAAACGATACAATGGACTACAAAGAAGAAAAAAAAAATCTAGTGCAAGTAACTTGGAAACCAAGTGTGAGTATTAAGAGCACTTATCAATTAAAACAAAACAATTAATGCGTCGAAGAAATAAATAGACAAAAAGTATTTCTTTTTCATCTTTTTCGCTTTCTGTATTAAAAGTTAATACTAATAAAGTTGTTTTGGTAGACTTCGCTTTAAGTTTATGTTATGTGTATTTTTAAATACACTCCGGTCTATTTTTCAGTTATACAAGCTTATATATTAATTATGTTTGAATATAAACAAACCAATCAAAGTTGCTATTTTATAATTTTTTTTGAACAGCAAACTGGTAATTAATTGTTATTATCACCAAGTTAGGCATTAATTTAAAATTTTGAATCTTGAATCATTAAGAAAGGCGAACCTTCTCTTAATCACTAGATTAAAAGATCATTGGCTGCTATTTTAAAATTAAAACTTAAATCTAAACTAGAAGTTGATAAAAAAAGTAAATGTAACATTAATCAAGACTCAAAAACCAATTATAATAGGAAATGATTAAGAGTTTATTAAAACACTTTATTTGTAAAATTTACCAATTGGGTGTTAAAGTATTTACCAAAATATGTTGATTAATTGACTTATTTTGTATTTTTAACTAACGTGTTTTTAACTAAAATACTATTCTACAACTAAACAAGAAGCTTAATGAAAGGTAGACTCGACATTTAATAAAACGAAAACATAAAAATGTTCCAAATAATGGGCACCAAAATTGGTGAGAAGCATCAAATTATTTGTAAACTATAGTTATAGTAATAAATATAAAGTATAAAAAACCTTAAAGTTTTCTGAAACTCCTTACAAGCAATTTTTTCCCTCCCGTGAGAACCTAGTTTGGCAAAAAATAATAATTAGAGGGGTCTTTTAATTAGAGGGGTTTATATTTCTTGAGTAATTGTTGAATACAATTAAGAAAAATAGAAAATTTAATAAGTAGTAAGTGGGTTATTAATACTTGAGTTAATAACTGATCGAAGAATAATAAATGTATATGAATAAGGGTATTGTTAGATTAAGGTGCAAACAATAACACCCTTATGTTATAATTACAAAAATATGCCATGTCTCTAGCATAGAACCACCTACAGACCATGCGCCATAATAGCCACTTGTGAAACACCGCACCGCGATGATATGGTTCATGTTAGTAGAGGTTGGCTTGAAGCCGGCATACTAGCCACTTGTGAAACACCGCACCACGATGTTATGGTTCATGTTAGTGGAGGTTGGCTTGAAGCCATCCACGATTGTGGAGACGGACATAAAACAAACCCCCCCTACACATGATATTAAAAATAATAATGACAAACTATAGTAGATAGTGAAATGTGATTGTGAATCATCTTCATGAAAGAGTGGAGAATGATGTGTTACTAATATGGTAATCGGTAGAACATGAAATACAGTATCTATGACTAATAACCTTAGACCATGCGATACATACAACAGTTAACGTTGTGTTTTGTGTGGCGAGCTTTTCACGCGTGGTACACAACACCGCCAAAGTGTGGTCCACGCTAGTGGCCTCTCCCGTGATTTGGCTCACCTCGTCTCTTCTTTCATCTTATTATCCCTCTCTCCCTGATAAAATTATATCTTATATAATAAAAAGTCCTGTGAAATGAATGGTAGTAGTTGTAAAAACTATTTTCAAAATGTAGTGGTGGAATGTGAAGAACGATATCTATTGATGTGACTGTAGACGCCCTGTGAAATATGATGTTTACGTCGTATAGCCTTATAATAGTAGCTAGACATACATCTCTATTTTAGGACGTATCTTTAAATAATTAACTACTAGTGATGAGTACACATGAAGAATGTGTTGAATCTATATACTAATAAATAAAAATATCTAGTGTCACAGTCGCTATCTCATGTCTCCTAAACTTTTTTGCTCGTCTCTATCTCTATCTCTCTCTCTCTCTCTCTCTCTCTCTCTCTCTCTCTCTCTCTCTCTCTCTCTCTCTCTCCCCTATTAATTATATAAATTTTATTTAATTGTTTTTATAAATTTTGTTTTTTGTCTTTGACCTGTTAAATAATTTTTATAATTATTATTATGAAGTTTCAATATATTTTAGAAAATAATAGGTTTGTTTATATAATATTGTTAAATTAAACATCTTTTTTATTCTTTTTATAAAATATTTCTAAAAATAACTATATAATGCTTATAGAATATGTGTTAAAACCTATATAATATTTAATATTTAATAAATATGTAATATGAAAATCTTTATTAATAATTATATCGACTTACATTTAAACAATTTGTGTAATGCACGAGTTTCTACCTAATAATGGATATACAATAAGTATTTTAAATAGTTATAACAATACAAACATTAGTTGTATTTCTGTTATTAAAAATAAAGAAATGATATTTCTGATTGATCTTTTTGAGTATCAATTTCCATGTAACTAAAAAGCATTATGCTGCCATGTCAGCATGACATTTCTAACATGTAACATGTGCATTACACGTAAGCGACTTTTGCTTTTCACATCTTTCTACGTGTCACACTCCTCACCAATAACTTTTCTGATTTTCAACACCTCTTCATTCTAGTTTACATTGACAATGTTTCCACTTTTAATAAAAAGTAGAAATGTTTCGCACATGCGTTGTGCACATGCGTTGTGAGTGGAGCTTTATAGCGAGACACTAATTTAAACACGAAGACATACTTCGAATAAAAAGAACTAAAAGGACTAACTGTCATAAAATATACTAAATAGGATATAATTATATAACAATGTTGCTGTGAAACCAAACGTGCACAAATACAAAGCTCGTGTATGAAAATAAATGTGTCGCAATATGAAATCGAACGTTCAGCAACACATACGCTCGTAGATAAAATAAGCATGTTGCGAGGCATAAAAGAAAGCTACTTGAGTATCGAATGGAAAAGATTTAAAATTAAAAAGCAGATTTGGAAAAAGAAATAAACACACTAAGAGATAAAATAGACTAAATGATAAACTAATACCATTAATACCTCATGGTATTTAATATAGTATATAATTTAGGAGTTAAAAGAAATTTTGTAGAAGAAAATTCTTAACTTTTTATGTAGCTAAATTCATTTAAGTCGAGTAGAGTTCGCTGTCTTAAAACTACATGTCTTTTTATTGGTTATTGTTTTTTTATTTGGAACTAATTTTTTTAATAATGAATTGTAATAAAAATTTAATGATAAAAAACATTGTTGTGTAATTCTAATATGTAAAACATAATGATAATTTATCAAGTAATAAATCTAATAAATTAAAAATAATGACAAAATAATACAAAATGATATAAAACATAAAATATAATGATAAAATTTTTCATTGTATTTTTTGTTTTCATCATGTTATTCAAAACAAACTGAGTTTTGAAAACAAATCGATGAAATAATATTATTATGTATCTCTAATTATAATACACAATGATAAAATAACAACAATTTTATATAATATAAAACGTAAAACACAATGATAAAATATCTCATTGTGCTTTTTTGCTCGTTATTATTTTATCCTGAACATAATGAACTTTGAAAACACATTGTGCAATAACATTAATGTGTACCTCTAATTGTAATATACGACGATAAGATATCAACAAGTTTATATGATATATTAATATATGACAAAATATAATACAAAATAATCTAAAACGTAAATCACAACGATAATACATATGATAAATGATGAAAAATATCATTAACGTAATGAACTGACTTATTATACACAATTAGCTGATGTATTTGATATAATGATCAAATATCATCTCTTTTGTCAAACCCAAAATTCTTGTTAATCTATTTAGATTAATACTCTTTTAACTATAATAACCCTATCCGTAAAAATAGATTATGGTTTAATATTAGGTAATGATATAATAAAAATAGAGTATGGTTTAATACTAGGTAATGCTCTTGTGGCACCCAACTTATTTGTCAAATGACAAAATGTGGTAGAGTAAAGTGTATAGACGTGTCGTTTAAGTTTTAATAGAATTTAAGGAAGTTTTAGAAACCCTAGCATTCCTTGGAATAAACATCAAAAGATTATTTTCATATGGCAATTCGAGGAGGGAGATCAAGTGATGCGTTGGGAGTTAATTACCGAGGTATGCTACACTCATCAACATATACATTAGTTTGTGTATAGTAGCGTTGTGGAGGGGGAGTGTGTATAAAAGGGGATGGTGTCGATCCTAAGTGTTGTGTGCTCAACCGATCTTTAATGATCTGTTTTCATGTATTGTATCACCACCGTCACATGTTCTGTCAATACCTCCTCGTTTTGTGACATCACTTCTGCGTTCCATGCTTTCATCGATTGAAAATTCATTTATAATGGTGGCAATCTACAAACATTAAAGAAACAATTAGTAATATGTTAATGATATACTAAATGACATTGTATAAAAAATGACATATTTAAAAACCTTTTTATTTGTGTATTAAATAATAAATATATTAATAATGAAAAAAATAAAATTAAATTACAATAAAATGTTAATTACATTGGTGATTTCTGCATGTAAAATAGTTATTTGATAAATTTAACCTCATTAGCTGAACTAACGTCGTAGGGACCATTGATTAAAAATAAATATAAAGTTAGAGACTATATTCATAAGTATAAAACTTTAAACAAAAATTCTAAAATTTTGACCAAACTACATGGACCATCCGAGTAATTTACTTTGTTATTAAAAATACATCATACACATATGATTATTTTGATATTTTTTAATGAAATTAAGTATAAGAGTATAATAATATGATTATAATCCTTAAAATAACAATCTTATATAATTGTTTCAACGAGTTAAGATAAAAAAAATCATTATTGTTTATATAATACACACACACAAATATGTACAAACTAACAATTTTTTAATAAATAAATACGTTAGCACGGGAGCCGGCTCGGCCTCATTTATAAAAATGCCGAGAGGTCACATTTACTGTCAAGGTATTTACATTTACCAACATAATCTAATTTTTACAAAAATTGTTCTAATACATAGTATTTAAACTTGTTTTAAAGTTATTATAACATTAAATGTGGAATATAACATTAATGTAAAAGGATCCAGTGTAGATGCCATGGCTGCTACCCCAAATTTAGCTTAAGAGTCACTATCATGTTTGTGGTGGGGATGGATCGTTGATGGTTCTACGGTGAGTATCAAACGCAACATTGCTTTCAATGGGTCTAGTTTGCTTTTGGTACTTGAGTCCAATGCTTCACATCTTGATCATGTCACGTGTTGTTTGGCATCTCCTACTCATGACCACCAAACCACACTCATCATGATTTAATCTATTGAAACGGTTTCACCAATAAATTATCAAAACACAAACATTTTTAAATGAGATAAAGTTTATCTATCTTGACCCATTCAAATAAATATAATAGAACCTGATTTTTTTACTAACAACTGAGGTCTATTAGACAGAGAGAATTAGAATTCTATTTATTTTGAATATTGTATAAAGAAATTATATAATAAATGAGAGGTATTCTATAAAAATATGTTTATACTTTTGAAAAAGTAAATGAAAATTGGAGAATGTACCAAATTCTAATAAGTTTACCTGGAGCACACTACGGTTAGGGTGTGAGGCGGGTTCCATGGGTACACCGCCACGAGTGCTACAAATAGAGACTCGATGGTTGCACTTTACCCACATCTGTCGGCCGTTTTGCAATGGCTTTATAAAAGTTATCCATTTAAGAAAAATAAAAATAAAATTTAATAATTAAACTGTCGGTCACTCACTGATCGATAATAATCACTACTATTAATTTGGACAGTGATACATCAAACATTCATATATAATATCAATAACAACCCTAGTACTGTAGTCATCAAATATTTAAGCTTAACTTGCGTTTATTATCCGCACGATTTCATTTGTATGTTTTTCATTTCATTCATTGTGAACGAAATTGTATGCGAATCAAAGTTAACATTTGAAAATTATTTTACTAGAATCGTTTGGTAATAAAAGTGAAAGTAATGATTTCCATCGGCGAAAATTTTATTAACTATTATCGGCTAATACATAATAGTTTCGATTATTAAAATCCAATTAACATTTAAAAAATTTTATTTTTTAATTTAACTTTATAAAATACCCACATTAACTAACATTTTTACTCCAAAACAATCATAGATTGTGATTATACCCAATTCATTGAACTTCAATTTATCCGAATCTTCTGGCCTCGAATTTTCTTTTCAAAGTGAATGTCGTAATATCATAAGTTGAGGATATGACACAATCATCAGTTATGTGCCACGTGATCGTGAAGCGGTTTATGAAGTCCTAATGAACGATTACTTCTTTAAAAGGCAAAATACAATGCTTCGATGTTTAGAGAAGTGTTTCACATGTTGAAGGAGGTTTTTAAATAGAGTTGAGGATTTGAACACTAGATTTGAATATTTTCAATAAGCTTGCAACAGGAGGTTTAAATAATGTTTCACGACGTTATAGAAATGCAAAACGACACTTCATCAACTCACACCCGATAACCCTCCTGACAAGTACGATTAATATTTACCTATGTTTGAAAGGATCATGTGAATGTGTTAAATATTTTCTTATTCGATTATTATTTTATGCGAACAAAAGCTTATGCATATACCACTAGCCATGACATTGCACTTTTGTACGATGCACAAGAACAAAGAGATGGCCTTCTAGGGATGCGTGGCAGCACCGACAGATGTACACATCAGGTTTGGAGAAATTTCTCATTAAGTTTGCATGGCCAATACAACCTAGGTGATCACCAATACCAAACGATCATACTTTCATACTCGAAGCGGTGACATTACAAGATTTATGAATTCAACATGCGTTCTTTGGTGTTGACGGACATCTACATTCTCAATTAATCTCCAATATTTAATAATGAGAAGTAAAGAAAAACGATTGGGTTTTTATTTCAACTTAACAGGCGACAATGCAACATGGCTAATATCTTGATGATGTGACTTTGATGATGTGATTTACCCTGGTTGGCCTGTTTTTGTTAATTTTGTATGGCCAAACGGAAAACAAAAATAAATTAAGAAAAATGAATAGAGTGCAAGAGATAATGCTGAAAGAGCATTTAGTGTTTTAAAATCTAAATGGGGTATAATTTGATGACCAATGTGGCCTTTCAAAAACAAAAAAAAGTTATTATATTACTTAATATGATCATAAAAGATGACAATAATGCAATCTTACTGGTGTACTTAATCAATCCCAACCAATGAAAGTGTTGATTATAATATCATTTAAGCGTCAAAGGATCAAAATACGTATTATAGACTTTTACAATCTTATGGAACTCATTAGAACTCTACCAAAATTGAAGCTCCGCCACTGTTCTTTATTCAATATTTTTAAACATTAATTATGTATATTCTTTTATAAGATGCGCTATTTTTAACGTTATTAAAATATCATTTACTTTTAGTTAGTTTTAGATAAATATTTGAGGGTAGTTATAAATTTATTTACTTTTACCTTTATAAGTTAAAAAAATCAATTTTTTAATTAATTTTCCTGTAAAAACTAACTCAACTCTTTTAGAAATCACAACTTCTCAATCTCTTCCGCTCTAATGTTCATATTATTTCAATCAAGTTAAAAAATAGGATCCTTGGGGAGATTGTTACCACCCGAGTATGAACTTCCCGGTTCATGAAGAGGATAACACACAATTCGACCAAAATTTAAGTGCTATGCTGCCCCGTCTCCTGATTTTTATCCCGTACAACCGGCACAAGCCATTCAACCAAAACAACCGGTTACCAAAAACGTTAACACAAAGGCGCAAAGAGTCGAGCGGAGCTACAGATTCTTAACAAACCGATGTTGTGGGTGCGTCGACCAAACGAAAAACAACACCATGAAGAAAAGAAGAAAAGATAACATTGTGTTACGTTTGGATTTATGTTTGCGAGGATCACCTTTGAGGTAATTTCATTAAATTTATTAACTTTAGCGTTTATTTAATTTTGTATTAATTTGATTTACAACACTAAAAATCTATTGTTTTTTTGTGTAGCCGACTACCAAAAGGGCAAAGCGTTTTGAATTAAAGTTCGAGAGTTATTCCACAAAGAGGTGGGTAGTACCGCGCGTAATGTTGATATGATTACTAGTAAATGGGCGGATATACGCAAATATGCAGGTTTGTTTACAAACATACATTATAGATATAGTCAGCACATGTGACCTAGTGGGTTTGATGATGAACAAGTGTATGACTTCACTTGTGAGGAATGAAAAAACGATGTGTTTGCAAGGTACGAGGTGGTGAAAAACTGTGACAAGAAGTATTTGTAGGTAATAATTTAATTTATTAACTTTTTATGCATTTATTTGATTAATGTGTTAGTAGTATTATGTATTTCTTTTATTTATTAATATCGTTATTTAAATATTAGAGGAATGTATTAACAGAGGCTTTATCAGGAGTCAGGTAATCTTTCTGTTAGCTACACATGTTTTAATATTAGAGGCTCAAGCCACTGGTTATCTTAAGCCACAAGAGGTATCTTTAAGTTACGAAAGAAGTTTCTTCTGTTGAGAGTATTAAGGATAGTAGAACATTAAAATAGTGACACCTTGTAATCGGATAGGGTTGAAGGTACTTGACGGTAATTGTAGGAGTGCTCCTTTTAGTTCCCTAAACATCCAAGTTCTACTATTTTTTCAAATAGCAGCAATTGAAATTTTAAAAATCGAAAAGGTTACAATGCCTATAAAAACACGGTTTCACATTAAGATGGGGCGTAAGATTTATAAAGCTTATAATTATCATATTTCAATTCAACTAGGGTTTGATCACAACGTGCATTGCGCGTTATAATAAAAGGGTAAGTCGAGGCCTAGACGGGCATATTGTAATTGATATAGCACAACTTAGACCTGATGACCGGTTAGACTACACAACAGAAATGCCTGCCAAGCCAAGGCAACCAACACCAGTGTTGGTATATCATCATAGCCGCCTAACAACCAAGATAAAGGGTCTCAGATGAGTAAATGTCTCGGCATCAGCAAACAATATTCTTACCCAACACAACCAGATCACCAACACTTTAATAAAGTCTGGGCAGAGTATAACCTGTAACCTAACATATCAAAAGATGTAAATTTCAACAGGGTCTCAAATGAATAGATGATTATCATCATTCACATCAGTAACAAAGTCAAATAAACCAACATTTCAGAAGAGCTAAAGCTCAACATCATCAATAATAAGAAAGTCTCAGGTAAACATAAGCCTAGCCTCATTGGCAGCAAGAAACAACCAAAGCATCATCAATCTTTATAGCCAAAACACCAAATCAAAGCAAATCTAAAAGGGCAAGGACAGTCAATGACACCATAAATGAATAGAGACAGCTTACGACACCATGTTGACACAAACTGGCTTGAAAACAGACAATCCAGCACCACCACACAGAAAAGCAAATCAGATCTGAGGCCGGGGCAACCTCAAACAAAGATCGCACACTGACATGTAACCGACCAAACCGACATCGCCTCATGATCTTTGTCGTTGACAATAGAAATGGGGGACCAAATCAGAGTTGAAATTGGGCCAACCTCATCAACCAACTCCACATCGGCGATCAGATCTGAGGTTAGGGAAACATCAAACAAAGATCGCACACCGACATGAAACGACCAAAACGACATCACCACTGGGACCATCGTCATCGACAACATAAACGGGGAGACCAAAGCAGTCAAGCAAAAATGAATGGCCACCAGCCACCGCCTCGAGACCTATAACCTACACATACCCTTTATAACAACACCACTATGGCCATCAACATCGTCATAATGCCTGAAACGATGACGATGCCACACGACCATTGTGAAAGCGGCCCGATCGCCACCATACGACAGAGGAGTGGTTACGGCTGAGGAGGAGCTTCGACCACAAGATGAGTTGTGGTAAACGAAGGTTACAAGGAAAGGAAGTGTGGTGGTAGGTGGTTGTAATTCTTGTTTGTACTTGTAAGAGTTATACCTAAAGGCTAATGCAACCAAAGTTCTTTCAACATGCACATGTAAAGTACAAGGAAAGTTACTTCGGAAGATTTGATACAACTCAATAAATTCACCAAGTATCAAATCTTCCGAAGCCAAAAGACCAATTCTTCCAAAGCCAAAGATAAAGTCTTCCGAAGCTTTAAGACAAAGTATTCCAAAGCCAAGAGATTGATGTCTTCCGAAGACAGAGAAGACATGCTTTCTCTGACATGCTTTTGACAAAAGTTGAACCAGTTTTTGCTATCATCTCTGAATACTCACCAACTTATGCAAGTTGGTGAAATGTCTATACTTTTGTCAACTATAGATTATGGTCTTAAAGTTTGTAACTTTCTACCTTTGTACTTTTATTCTTTTTGTAATAGATAAGGATATGAGCTATGGTATGTTATAGTCACTAGTCAAAAGGCAATATGTCTTTTGACTTTACGTTAATCTTGTTGACTAGATTAGTGTTCCAGCTAGCCTTCAAAGTATGACGGGCTGTAGGATGTAGTATAAAGTATCTCAGGTACCAGTCCTTAAGACTAAGATTTTTAACATTTGTAAAAGCACTTGAGAGCAATATACGTCATTCTTGAAAACCAATTACTTATGTTCTTATTGTGTTCTTTACTTGTGTTCATTGTTTCATTTAGATGGTTTCCTATTTAATTTGTTAAGTGTTATAGTCTCTCCAACCTTTTGAAACTATTGTATTGACCCCTTCACCGATTCTGCACTACCAGATTGTAAGGATTACACTTAGAGGTTGATGCAACCAAGGAAATCTCAGCATGCACATGTGAAGTACAATGAAGTTACTTCGGAAGATTTGATATAACTAAGTGAATTATGCTAAGTATCAAATCTTCCGAATCCTAAAGACCAAATCTTCTGAAGCCAAAGATGAAGTCTTCCAAAGCTTCAAAGACAAATTCTTCCAAAGTCAAAGGTTGATTTCTTCTGAAGACAGAGAAGACATGCTTTTTATGAATCACCTTTTGTTGAAAGCTGACTACTTTTCGCTGCCACCTCTGAAGACTCACCAACTTAGATGAGTTTGTGAAAAGTTCATACTTTTGTCAAACTATAGATTAAGGTCTGAGTCTGTAACTTTTTACTTGCATATTTTTATCCTTTTTGTATTAGATAAGTATGTGAGTTATGGCATGTTATAGTCACTAGTGAAAAGGCAATCTCCCTTTTGTCTTTACATTGATCTTGTTGTCAAGATTAGTGTTTCAAGTTGGCCTTTAAAGTATGGCTGGTTGTAGGATGTTGTATAAAGTGTCTCAAATACTTGTCTTCACTTTAAGTTTTGTAAAGTCCTCGTCACGATCGATTCCACATATTGTTGCACTTGATAATCAAATAAAGACGGATGTGTAGGTGTGTGATATCAACAAACATTAAACAAACTCAATGGAATATTATTAATCAAATGATTACAATACCAAAGGAGTTTACGTCGTTTAAGCTCGATCCACCCGAGGTGAGCTCCCCTCGGGTGGCCTATCACACATCTCTTTGCTCTCTCACCCTCAGAGCACCTTTACAAATGAACACACATAACGAAATACAACGGTGTTAGGGACCGTGTACGTACGGAGTACTAACTGATTCTGCGTTTATACCGGAACAAATAGTCTGGAATCCTATTTGATTGGCGATCCAATCAGTGAGAACGATAACCCGATCCATATAAGATTGAACTAAACGTTAAGAACGAGTAGGAATCGATCAGGAACGAACTATGAACTTGGACAGGCTGTTTGGGACATTCTGGATGGCTAGGGTTTATGTGTATTCGCAATATCTCTTCAAGTGTTTTGTTTTTCCACGAATTAGGTGGTATTTATAGGTTAGGGGTTTTCATTCGTACGACTGAACCATTCGCATGGTTCAGTCGTGCGACTGAATCATGCGATTGAGTCATGCGCACGACTAAAGGTTCAGTCGTGCGACTGAGTCAATCTTATGTCTCAATCATACGACTGATCCAGTCTCCTGGTTCAGTCGTGGGAATGGTCCATAAGCATGATGTATACATGTGTATGGTCCATAAGTATGGTCCATTAGCATGAATAATCACCCGACTAGATTGAACATAATACTTAATTATTATTGACTTAGAATTATGTACAACAACCTCAAACCTATATAAGAAGTTCATACATATGAATCAAAGATAAATAAACATCAAATCATATGTCATATTTCATTGCTTCGACAAATTACACATATGTAAGACATGAAAGACTTTTACATTTAAGCACATAAACTAGAAACACATGTATCTAGAAACTCCCCCTTGGACCTAGTTTACCATCGTCTAACATTCTTCACATGTTTGTGGAACTTCTTGTACTTCTCTTCTCTTGTGACTCCTGCATGTATATCAAATGCAAAACAGTGTCGTATGATGTGTTGGAATTGAAGAGCTTGTACAATGTCTTGCATGTCATAGAACAGTGACCACTTGTATAAAGTATAGACATCTTCAGCAGACAAGTTAGTGAGCCACATTGGGTCAAATACCCTGATAGTCTCTATCGTACCATCGCTGTTCAAAACTATGACCGCTTCCCCTATCCTCCAGTCATAATACCACCATTTGAAGTGGGAAGTGAAGTCCTGAGTCATTTTCCGTAAGGGAATCTTTGACATCGTGCGCAGAGGACTCCACTTCAACACCACTTTAGGTCTTCCAGAAATAGGATCAACTTCAGACTTATGAATGAACCTCTTAGGTTGTAGAGGTCTGAAGTTTACCCATATGGTGTGGTATTCCTTCTTTAATGCAGCCTCGAACCATCCTGACATCTTCCTCGGATTAGCATACAGAAGATCTAAACATGCCAGACAGTTGAGCTCAAAACCAGGAAGAGTTTTCAGATCATGTGGATATATGAAGTACTCAATTCCTTTCTCCCGCTTAACAGCATAGACTTCCAAGTCTTCAAAATATGCCCACGCGATAATCTTGCCTGACACTTTCTGATGTCTTTTGACTCTGTAAAGTTTGGTGTAGGCACTCTGCTTTGGAGGAGCGCGTTGGGCTTTCATTTCAACGAAGCAAGCTGCCCATTCAGCTTTCTTGAGATCAGCATTAGCATCTGAAGCTTGGGCTTTACTTTCATTCCTTTCCTTCTCTTTCTCTATCTCTTCTAACTTATCAAAAGTAACACTGTCAAATGTTTCACCCAAGTTGGGGATAACATGTCTTTCAGGGTCAGTGTACTCTGGATAGTGCTCTGCAGTGACATCTTCTATCTCAATCTCATCTACATCGTTCAGCTCATCATCACTCGCGACATCAACTTCTGGAGCATCTTTGACCAACTCGTCAGGATTTAGTCTAAATATTTCAGCGAGCTGTTCATCCGTCAGATCATGAATAATCTCTCCCTCTTTTGGAGTGTAGCTCGCATATCTCCTGACTATCCCTTGCAAGTCAAGAATCATTGTAAGTTGAGTCTTAACTTGCTGAAAGGGTTCGACATCATACTCGTCTGTCTGTTGACCTTCATTTATTTGATTAAAAGTTCAACACAACACACATAAATCATTAGATAAGACACTTAAACATAATTAATCATTAATTACATTAATGTAATACACATTTCAAGTACAAAAGGTTCAAATACATAAACATCTAATCATTAGTTTTGTCTTGATCTTTAGTCTCTTCAGCTTGATGAGCTGAGGACGAGGCTCCTTGATCTTGGTTTCTTTTAGTACGCCTCTCCTGAGCTTGAGGATTTGAGACTGACGCAGGTGCATCACCTTCCTGATCGTCATCATCCTCTTTATCTTTACCGCTCAGTCCTCCTTCATCAACATCTTCCTCAGAATCATCTTCATCCTCATCATCATCATCACCACCATCACCATCCTTGATCTTCAATGGCTCGCTCTATGATCCCTTAAGCTTTAGGAGTATCTTCTTGTTCTTCTTCTCCAATCCTTCAATCCTTTTCACCGATGCCATCACCAACTCGTTTTACTCTGTAGTGCTTGGTGAGCTCGGCCTAAAGCTCTCTCATACTGAGCATTCTTCTCTGTCAGCTGAACGATCTGCTTTCCTTGGGCATTGTTGACCGCTATCAGCTGGTTAATCTGATTTGCTCTCATGTGATCTGTAGCTAACAGCTTTAGCACCAACCTATTGAAGTTTACCAGCTGTTCCTCTAACCCAACAGTGGGTAGAGTGGAGTCATGTGTCATTAGGGCTTGGGTGGATGTACCGGCTTGTTGAGTGGTGGCTGTGGTGGTGGATGTGGTGAAGATGGGAGGGGGAATGGGAGTGGATAGTGGTGGAATGGCTGTGGTAGTAGTGGTGAGAGGAGTGATAGTGGTAGTGGGAGGACTGGTGGTGTAAGTAGTAGCTGTGGTGGTGGTAGTAGGTGATGTGGTAGTGGTGGTAGCTGTGATAGTGGTGGTGGCTATGGCAGAAGTTGTAATCACTATAAACCTTAGCCTCTTACCCTTTTTGCCATGAGGGTGAGCCATTCTCTTCTTCTTGGAGCTCTTTGTAATAGGCGCTCCCCCTTGGCTGCTGGGTTGGTCAGGGGTGTAAGTAGGATCAGTAACATCAGCAGCAGCACCCCTCGACTTAGCCTGGCGTCCGCCAATCGCCTCGATCCCTCAGTTTGTGGCCACAACCCGGCTCCCGACAGTCCTCACTAACAGCTCATCATCCGTCTCCTCATCCTCATCGACCAAGAAGTCTTGGTGGAAGGCAACACTTTTAGTTCCACTAGGTGCCTCACCACCTTGACCTTGATCATCGTCGTCGTCGTCGTCGTCTTCGTCTGTGGGTGCCATGATGGGTTCGACGTCGGAGTCACTGTCATCGTGACGCCACTTCTTGCGAGATGGCGCCACGTACTCCTCGTTGGCCAAGTGGCCAAACAGTCTTCTCACCGGGGGCTTTACTTGCTTTCCCCGGTAGACCTTCATCCGACCCAGTGTCGTATCATCCATAATCTCTAAAACAACTGCATCCTCCACTCTTTAGGCAGTGAAGGGAGTTTCTGATCAATGATCATCAGTAGAAATCTTGGGTACATGCAGAACCCCTCCTTCCCTTTGCCTCTATGTTCTTGACCATGTATGAGAATATCATCTGGGAGAAACTGAACGGGTGGTTCAGCACCAGAGCAACATATGCATTCTGGATTTGATCTGACATCTCATCAAATCCTCCTTTCCTTGGCGCGATGCACTTGATGATGACGTGAGCTAAGTACTTAAACTGGGGGCACAGGTTGCTTTTATCGAGCACACCTGCGTTGATGTCCCCAGTGTACTTCATCCGCAGAAAGCAGCCCCTAACTGTAAATGGGTGTAGCTTGGTCGGGTGGTCACCGTCTTCACCTAGATCCAGGACTTGCCTAAGATCGGCTGCAGTAAAACTGATCTCCTGTCCGAAGATCGAGCTCCGGATGCTGTAGGGCTCAGTGGACCTATAAACAGTAGCCCCTTCCCAGAAGGTTTGCTGGAGTGATCTGTATAGAGTGCACGGTGTAGATATGGCCTTGAAGATCCTCGATCTCTTGAGAAAGGTAATGATCCCCGCAAACTCGGAAGCATTCCGAGTGGTAGCATCTAAGTGAGCATAGATGTTGTTGTTGGAGCTCATGGACCATCTATCAGCCATGTTGCTGCAACACAAGAAACATATACATTAGAGTTGTGTGTAGGAGATGACAGTTGACACTTAAACTAGTTTTGATCAAACTGGTTAAATCGTGCGATTGAACTATACGACTGAGTTCAGTCGTGCGATTGAGCCTGCGACTGAGTTCAATCGTGCTATTGAGTCTGCGACTGAACTTAGTCGTATGCTATGCCATGCGGTTGGATCAGTCATGTGACTGAACCCATGCGCATGATTCATACGTGCGATTGAATCGTGCGTCTGGCTCAATCGTGCGACTGAAGTTTATTAGCATGTCCATTTGCATCCTACACTGTTGAACACCCTAGATTTGAATCTTTGTCAAAACTTTATATTAAACTTCGTGTTTAGACTCATTTGGACCACAGAGACTCTAAATAGCACTTAATACCCTTTAAATTAACTTTAATGTCCATTTAAGTGGTCTATTTTAGGGTTTTACTGATCTCTTTATTTTAGTCGATTAAGTCAGTTAGGGTTGGATTACACTGGTCATTTAGATCGATTTCAGTCTCACAAGACCTGTAGATGAATGAGAAATCGGTTAGGATCACAATCGGCAAGTAATCAAGGTAAGACGAAATTTGGGCAGAGTGTCTACGTATGAGAGTTTTTGAATGCTTTGAAGGGGGAAAGGGTTACGACCGACTGACCCCCTTATTTATACTATTTTAAATTTAAGTCGTGCGACGGGACCCATACGCATGCTTCATTCGTGCGACTGGGTTTCAGTCGTGCGACTGGCTCATACTCCTTCATCCATTCGTACGATTGGTTCAGTCTTGTGGTCAAATCGCATTGTTTGTCCTATACTCATGGTCCAATCGTGTGACTGGCTCATTCGTATGATTCAAACATGGATTGGCTCATCCTTATGATTCAATCGTACGATTGGCTCATACTTATGATTCAATCGTGCGATTGACTCATACTTATGAGTTTGACCTCATACATTTTCATACACTCATAATCTAACTTGTGATATATAACATTATGAACAACGATCATCTCAGACATGACTTTTTTAAATGAAACTCATTTGATCACCTCAGACGTGATCCTTTTAATTTGAAAAAATTTGATCACCTCAGACGTGATCCTTTTTAGTTTGAAAACATTTGATCACCTCAGACGTGATCCTTTTAATTTGAAAACATTTTATCACCTCAAACGTGACCCCTTTTAGTGAGTGATTCACAGAATTCATCTAGTTGTATAGTCCGACGTCTACACTACAAAACACTAGAAAATTGAAAACAACTTTGAAATTTAAAGGAAAAACAAGACATATTTTTGTGGTTTTGAGTTTGAGTAGAATAGCTTCAAGTTAATTTAATCATTTCTGGAAAGATTCATTATGGAATCATACAGGTATATCGTAATTATTTGGGACCTTTTTAATATGCACTTTGATGCTAGATTCTTGTTTTGTCTGAGAGTCAATAGCACTATCAAGAAATCATACTAGAGCTATAAGATGCACAAAATGATTTTGACTGTCAAGAGTTGCAGTCACGATGATTGTCAGTATGTTTGTCCACTTAAATTCATACATAGATTTTTGACTCACATTGGTGATAAGTTAGGTTTAATTATTTCAACAAGCATTTGTGGATCTCACACTTATATGGTAATCAACATTTCTCAGGAGATTTTTGAGAGGTCTACGGGTATTTGACAAGAAGAAACTATTCTATGAGCTTTCAAAGAGATGCCAAACCTCTGGTCAGTGCCATTTGTAACACCCGGAAATTTTCTTTGAAGCCGACGAAAGAAGAAAAGAAATAAAGTCTAAAGTCGAGGGACCAAACTTGCCAAACGGGAGGAAACTTGGATGAGTGGAAGTATAAAAGGGGGAGGGCAGCCCACACCTCCCCATTCTTGCAAAAACTCAGCCAAGGGAGAAGAGAAGGAGAAAAAAAGGAGAAAAGCTTGGTTCGGGTGGATTCGAGCATGAAAATAGAAGTGTAGCGGGTCAAATCAAAGCTCTACTCGACGAGATCGTTTATGTGAGTTCTAGGACCCCTCTTTTACATGTTTTTGAATAATTTTAGGGCTGGAACACATCTGAAAATCATTTTTCGGGTATTTGGGTGTAAACCTGTTTATGGATGTATGTGTATGTGTATGTGTATGATTCCTTTGGGGCTTGATTTCGAGCTTGGTTGTGCTTGAATGGTGTCATGGTATGCTTCCTTAAGGTTTAGAATGGTTGATTTGAGCTTAAAAGAGGTTTGGAAGAGATTGGAGGTCGAACTTGGCGGCTGCAGTTCGGGATGAACTGCATTATGCGCCCAGATAAGGCTATGCGACTGGAGGTCCATGCGTCTGAACGGCATGCGGCTGGGTCCATACGCACGAAAGGAGTGTGACTGAGGTTCATTCGTATGTGAGTAGTGCGACTGAGGGTCATACATATGAGGGCTATGCGACTGAAGGAAATGCGTATGAAGTTCATGCGATTGAATGAAATGCGGATGAAGGTCATGCGAATGAAGGTCATTTGACTGGAGTCCATATGCCTGTGAGTCGTGCGATTGAGGTTCATATGCACGAAAGGTGTGCGACTGAGGGCCATTCGCATGAAGGTTATGCGACTGAGGTCCATACGCCCGGATGTCATGCGACTGAGGTTCATTCGCATGGGAAGCATGCGATTGGGGGCTATGCGACTGGAGGTCCATTCGCCTATGTGTTCTCATACGCATGAGAGACCATGCGACCGAATAGGGTCCATATGCCCGAATGACCATATTATTGTCTGACTCTTTGGTAGTGCGGACGTGGCTCGGACCTTTGGGGTTGTAGATGATGTGATGGGCATGGCTGATGTAAGATGATTTATGATGATGAGCTGATGATGATGATGATGCGATGCATGACGATGTGTGATGTCGTATGGTTTTATATGATGTGATGCGCGTGATTCGTGTGATGTTTGATGTCGTGTGATTGTGCATGATGTATGTTATGTATGTATGATGTTGTCATGTGTGATGATATTGTAGTTGTTATGTTCCTTATTGTTATGTGTGATTATCTTCCCGTGATTTGCGTTGAACGTTAATGAATGTAATGAATTATGTAATGTAAAGTGGAAGATAATGAAAAGAGGAACGTAATGAATGAATGCAAGCATGAACAAACAAATGAGAGTAAGGATGGCTTACAAAAGAAGAAAGGAGGTTCACGACTCATTGAGAGTTGTTAGCTCAATTGTGTGTGTATTATAGCGTGCGATCTTGGCTAACTCATAAGGGGACATAGACACAGTAGGGGGTTCAGTTTTGGTAACTGCTCCGATACGTGCGATGTGGTATTTACTGTGTGCTATGTAGCGTGCGATTTTGGCTACCTCATGTGGATTATGTAGCGTGCGATCTTGGCTAACCCATGAGATGGCGTGCGATTCTGGCTAAACCCCAAGAGTTCTCACAAACACAGGGGGAGTCGGTCTTGGTGACCACTCCGTTGGTGCGATTTGTGCGATATGTACGATGGACATCATAAGGGACTGTAGACACAGTGGGGGTTCAGTTTTGGTAACTGCTCCGATACGTGCGATGTGGTACTTACTGTGTGCTATGTAGCGTGCGATTTTGGCTACCTTATGTGTGCAATTTGTGCGACATGTACTTTGGGTACGAAGATGCGAAGGTGGGATTTGTGCGAAAAGTGCGATAAGTATGAAATGAACGAACGGAAGAAAAGATGTTATAAACGAATGAAGCGAATGATAATGCACCGTGCAATGATTAATAAATGAAGAATGTAACGAATGTAATGGAAGATAATAATTATATTATCTGTATGTACGTATGATGTGTGGTCATGTATGAAAGCATAGTATGATTTGAAAGAAAGTAAAGAATGGTTTTAACGAATGAAAAGTATGTTTTATTTAAAACTAGAACTTACTCAGCAACGCTGACATTGATGTGTTTCCAGTTGGCAGGTATGTTGCTGAGGATGGCACGGGGCGACTACTCAGTTCCTTTGGGATGACATCCAATGTTATAATGCTTTTGTAATGAAATGTAAAATGATATTGTGTAATGAACAGTTGTATTATTTTGCAAAAGCATTTTGAAGAACTGAAATGTTGTTTTTAATGTTTCCACTGCAACGCTTTTATGTAAGATGATGAAAATATATGTTTTATGTGCGATGAATGACCAGCTGTAAGCGTCCCGGGAATGGGGTCTTACACCATCGCACAGCAGAGAGGCGCTAACAACAATGAGTTCTAGAATATTTAGGTTATGCTTAACCTCAGGTCAGTGCCAACGCATAGCAGAGAGGCACACAACCTATCTTCTTGTTAGAGCAATATTTTTTTCTTTTTGCACATAACGCACCAACAACATTAGTCATTAGCTTGATTGCGCTTAACATTTTTTTCTTGTGCTTTGCTCATTTTTATGGTCATCCGCACACATTTGTGGCGTTTATTTTGCTCGTCACCCCTTATTGGAAATGCGTCGATTGTGTTAACCAGTGATAAATGAGAACCCACAGTAAGTTGAACAACTTAGTTTGAATTTGATTCACCAGTGAAGTCTACTCGTCTATTGTGTTGAATCTACCGACACATCATATAATGAGCTAGCAACCTCAAGGTCTACTTTCTCTATGTTACCTCAGTAGCAGACTAGTTTAACTATCATTTTTATTTAGTTGTGCTTAGACTTCTCATACTTATACTTTGAATTTCGCATTTTGAGCAAATTAGTTTTGAAGTCCCAACCAATTTATTCCCTGTGTACTATCATTTTCCATAAACTGTGAATCATAATCAAAGATTTGATTTCATTTCTTTCAGCTAACCTGCCCACCCCCCTCCTTTTTTAAGTAATTAAATATTGCACGAATTAAATACTAAACTAAACTATTCTCCCCCTAAAATTCTAAAACCGAAAATCTTTTTGTGTTTCTGGATTTTAATAGACAGGAAACTAAAATTAAATAAAAGAAAAAAAAAAGAAACTAAAAAAGAACTTGTCGGACTACGCACTTTCTTCTTCTAGAATCACATCACTTTTCTTTTTCACGCCATTAACCTTTAAAAGATATAAAAACCGCGGTTTATCAAATGCTTTTGTGTAGAGGTCGGCGCGTTGAAAATTCATATTGATTTTAACAACATCGATTAATTGCTTTTCAAAACAGTCACGTATAAAGTGATATTTAATACCGATGTGTTTAGTTTTAGGGTGTTGGATCGGATTTTTGGTGACCGCAATAGCAGCAGAATTATCAACAAAAATAGGGGTGTTAGAAAATTTCAAACCGTAGTCGCGCATTTGCTGTTGAATCCAAATGATTTGTGAACACCAACTTGCAGCAGCAACATATTCAGCTTCACAAGTTGACAGAGCAACTGATGTCTGCTTCTTACACTGCCAGGTGACTAACCGTCTACCAAAGAACTGACATCCCGCAGATGTTGACTTGTAATTCATCTTGCAACCACCATAGTCCAAGTCACTATACGCTGTAAGCTCAAAGTCATCATCATAAGGATACCACAACCCGAGTGTTGGAGTACCCTTCAGATAACGAAAGACCCGTTTAACTCCGATGAGATGATTTACTTTTGGTTTTGCCTGATATCTGGAACAAAGACACGTTGTGTACATAATATCAGGACGAGAGGCTGTGAGGTACATTAGGGATCCGCCATTCCTCTATACATTATAGCATCAACCAGATCACCATTTTCGTCGGGTGCCACATCATGGTTAGTGGCAAGTGGAGTTCCAGCAACTAAAGCATTCTCCATGTCGAACCGACTGAGGATATCACCTACATATTTGGACTGATGCAGGAAGATTCCTTTTGGTGTCTGATCCACCTGTAATCCAAGGAAGAACTTCATCTCCCCCAAAGCACTCATCTCAAACTCTGCTTTCATTACAGATTCAAATTCTTTACATAATTATTCATTCTTGGAACCGAAGATTATGTCGTCCACATACATCTGTTCCAGCAGTAAATCACCATCTTTTTCTTTGATGAATAACGTACAGTCAATAACTCCTCGGCGAAAACCATGTTTCACTAAATGAGTTTAGAGTTTCTCATACAAGGCTCTAGGGGCTTGATGGAGCCCGTAGAGAGCCTTATCTAGTTTGTAAACTCTATCTCGATGATAAGGATCCTTGAATCCTTCGGGTTGACTAATGTAGACTGTCTCACGGATTTCACCATGAAGGAATGCACTTTTTACATCTAGTTGATAGACTTTAATCTTCATGTAGGATGCATAGGCTAGAAAGATACGGATTGCTTCCATCCGAGCCACAGGTGCAGACAACTCATTGTAGTCAATGCCTTCGACTTGTCTGAACCCTTGAACCACAAGCCTAGCCTTGTTTCTGATTATGACTCCTTGGTCATCTTTCTTACACTTCAAGACCCATTTCGTGCCAATCACCTTAGCACCTTTTGGTCTGTCCACAAGGGTCCATAATCCTAACTTCTTGAACTGTAGGAGTTCTTCTTGCATTGCACTAACCCATGCCTCATCATTTAGGGCTTCACTCACATATTTTGGCTCAAATTGAGACACAAAACATCGATATGCACCATCATGAAGATATCATTTTTCCATGACTGAGGCATAATCAGCCGAGTATAGCTGATTTCTTGTTTTGTAATCCTGATCGAACATCTCCAATGACGTTGTCCAAGGGATGATAAACATTAATTCGGGATCCAGGAGTGGTTGGAACAACTACCTCATTATCCAGATTGTAAAACCCAGGTTCAGTATCTGAAGTTGTTAGAGTATGAGGTTCCGAAGTGTCAGAGGCATCAGGATGTGATGCTTGAGTACTTTCATTAGTGGGAACCTGTTCCTCTTGTTCCAAATTTGCAGTCTCAACTGCTTTATCATCAGAAGAAGAATCACTTACTTCAAGCTCTCCCCCTAAAGGGCTAGAAGTATCATCTAATGGAGCCGTTGATGTTGAGTCTGGTAGAGGAGTGTTCAGAACATCGAACATCATCCTAGCAGAAAGCTCCTCATCAGTATGAGAAGGCGGTAGATTGAAGGACTTAAAGAATCCATCATAGTCAAAAAAGAAGGAGGGTCCTTTTCCAGCAGGGGGGTGGTGTATCTTTGAACATCAACATTGCACCACACTTCAACCTGACCCGTTGAGTTGTTATTAAATCTCTTGTCTGGTATGTTGTATCCGAGAAAGATACCTTCTTCTGCCTTCTCACTAAATTTCCATGTCTGAGTTTTCTTCAGCAACATGCACGGTGCGCCAAACGGTTCTAGATACTCCAAGTTGGGTTTACGTCGCTGGAGCAGCTCATAACATGTTTTCCCATGTCGTTTGACCACTAAGACTCGATTGAGCGTGTAACACACATTAGCCACTGCCTCATTCCAGAATTGAATAGGTAGTTTTGAGTCGGCTAGCATTGTTCTGGCAGTCTCTATCAAGCTCCGATTTTTCCTTTCGGTAACGCCATTCATCTGTGGAGTGTAGGCAGACGTAAATTGATGTACGATTCCTCTCTCTCTACAGTATTCCTCCACCCACTGATTCTTGAACTCTGTGCTGTTGTCTGATCGAATCTGCCTTACTTTCAGCTTGTAGAGTGATTCCAAAGTAGTAACTAGATGTTTGAATGATTCAAAAGTTTCTGATTTGGCTTTTAGAAACATCACCCAAGAGAATTTTGAGTAATCATCCGTTACTACAAAGTAATACAGATCTCCAGCAATGCTCTTTGTACTGATAGGGCCAAACAGATCCATGTGTAGAAGCTCAAGAGGAAGATCAATTGAATGAACTGTCTTTGCCTTATGAGACTTCTTGGTCTGTTTCCCTTTCTTACATGCTACACAAAAATCCAGAAGTTGGAAGTTCTTGACAGTTACTCCATTCACTAAATCATTTTAAACTAAATGATTCATCTTCCTTGGATTAATGTGTCCCATTCTCCTATGCCAGGAGATTGAATCCCTCTCAGTTGCCTTTGACAAGAAGCATTGAACAGTGTGATCAGTTGTGGAGGCTTTTGATAGATCCAAGACATACAAGTCATTATATCTTGAAGCTGACATAAGAACTTTATCCTCCTCAATCACATAGTCCTTCTTCAACATGTAGCACTTCTTGTTGTCAAATACAACTTTAAATCCTTTATCACAGATCTGGGAGACTGAAAGTAAGTTGTTCTGTAGTTGTTTAACATAGTTGACCTTGTCAATCTTCACTTTCTCGTTTCCCACTTCACCTTGAGCGGTGATGTAGCCTCCTTTGTTTCCAGCAAATAAAACATGTCCCCCTTTAATTTGTCTAACGTTGAAAAGGAGAGACGAATTCTCTGTCATGTGCCTGGACGCCCCACTATCAATAATCCATGTATTAGTGATAGCACTGTAGAGGACACCCTGCACATACAAAGGAAATGATTAGTTCAGGTTTGGGACCCAAGCCTTAAATGGCTTGGGTGACCCGGAGGAATCACACATCATAAACTCAATCCATTGTCCTTTAGAGATGAAGGCATATTTTTCTTCTTAATCTCCTCACTATCAGACACTATACTTGATTTTTCTTTCCATAAGCCAGCTTTGTGTAAGGCCTGTTTGTGATAAACAGACGACTAGCTTATTGTTTGAACTTTAGGTTCACTAATACTCTTAAGTGGAGTATTAGATCTCGATTTAGAAAAACTTGGTTTTGCATCAAAAAGTTCAATTTTTTTGGGCGTCTGATAATAAGGACAATTAGGATAAATATGTCCTTGTTTTTTCACAATTGTAGCAAGATCTCCCTTCTACAGATTGAGGAACATATTTATGTGGGTTTGAGTTTGGTAAAGGTATGATCTTTGTCTGGTTGGGTCTTATCACTTTTCTTTTAGAAGTTTCAGCTTCTTTAACAAAATTAATTGTTTTGACATTTTGAACATCTTTAACTTTCAGTTTACTTGGACTTTGATGATTAACACGTTTTTGGTTAACTGATTTAGTCAGTTTGGGTTCTGAAGAAGACGTTTGTGACCCTGACCTTACATTAACCCTTTTTATTTCATCATCCAAAATCTCAACTGGCATTTTTTCTTTTGATTTTAACGTAGGCTCCTTCTGTTTAGTGATAGAGTTCACAGGTTTACTTGTAGAATCGGGATCACTAACCAGCGGAGTGGACACCACATGATTCTTTACCGGGTTATTATTGATAGGCCTACATTTAGTATTCAAAAGAATCTCATGTGGTGGTGGAACTACATTGTAACCCAAACCTTCCCCATTATTTCGTTCTTTCCCTAAGTTTTGAACTATGTGAGAAAAACTAGCCCAACTATGCAGTTTTTGTTTTAAAGAATTAACCTCGACTTCCAAAACTGCTTTTTCCTTTTTGGTTTCTTCTAAAGAATTTAAATAGAACTTTATATAATGTGATTGATTTAAGGCAACAACCTTGGTTTCCCTTAGTTGTTTCCCCAAAAGTTCTATCTTCTCTTTAAAACTGCACTCATTTTGTTTTAATATACGATTAGCTTTAGTGCATAGTTGTAAATCATTTACTAAGTTATCATTGTGTTCTAATAACCTAGCAAATTTCAAATTAATGCTTTCTCTAAATTTGTCACATTCATTACAAGCATGTTTTTCAAACAGTTGCTCTTTAGTACTTACCTGTGAGGAATCGGTTGAATCAGCCATCAAAGCATATTTAGACTCTTCGGTGGCTGGAGATTCTGAACTTGTTGCTCTGAGCTCTTCCTCAACCAAGTGATTTACCGCGTTCACAGCTTCTTCGGTATCCGACATCGCTTGCTCAGCTGCACTCTCACCTTCACTAGCAGACCCATCATCTACTACTTCGACAAAGGCAATATTTGATTCTCCAGGAGAAAAAAATCGGAAGGACCAGTCTTGTCCTTCATCACCTAGAGCAGTTAGAGCCTTTGTCTCTTTGCTTGAAGAAGCAGTTCCAATCACGTCCTTGTTTGACGGTTGAATGTGGGAAATGGGTTTCCGTTTCTAGTTTTCTTGGGCTTTACACATTCACGTTTAAAGTGCCCCTTTTCACCACAGTTGAAGCATGTGACTTTGTGTTGATACATATGTACCTAGATGTGGATCTGAATGTAATATATCTTGAATGTCTTACACTTATGTAATGCTTGGGTTATTAATGAAATGAGAATGTTTGGTTGTGATCTATAATGTTTAATATTTCATTAATGAGTTGATATTGACTTGATTATATAGGTTTGTGATTGTTTGAATTGATACACATAATGTTATATTAATGAATTTAATCAAACTTGGTTAAGTGTAGTTCACATGCGTCCGACTGGACCATGCGCCCCAACATTGGTCATGTGTCCGAATGGCCATGCGACTGAGTGTCCATGCGCTTAAACAATTCATACGCCTGAACAACTTCATGCGACTACTCAGCCGCACGACTGAACACTCAGTCGTGCGAATGGATCAACCGCATGGCTCAATCATATGAATGAACAATGCTTATGGTTCAGTCGCACGAATGAGCAACCCTAACCTATAAATACCACCTAATTCGTGGAAAAACGGAACACTTGATATTACTTCGACTCCAGACGTACCCTAGCCGTCCAGAAACCTCCAAGAACCTGTTCCAAGTTCACAGATCGCATTAGATCGATTCTAGATCGTTCTTAACGTTTAGATTCAATTGATAATTGATTCGACGTGCGTTCTCACTGATTTGATCGCCAATCAAATAGGATTCCGCACTATTTGAGTTGGTATACACATTAATCAGTTAGTATTTCGTGCAATAGACGATCCTAACAAGTGGTATCAGAGCTTTGGCTCTTGATTATGTGTGATTCAATCGTTTTTTATACAAAAGTTGTGTTTTTTCACTAAAAACGCAATCTTTTCGTGTCAAACGGTGTCTTGGACGTCCCCTGCTCATAAAGTTTTGGTTTTTCCGGCATACGGCGATTAGGGTTGATGAAAATTCGGGTTTTACGGCCAAAACACCTTAAAGCTAGAAATTTTCGAAATCCAGCAGCTTTAGTCGCACGATTGACTCAATCGCACGACTGGACTCATTCACATCCTTCAGATGTGCGATTGGACTCATTCGTACCTTCATTCGTACGACTAAGCAGACAGTTCGCATTGTTCAACCGCATCAGTTCATTCGCACGACTGGACCAATCGCATTAGTTCAGCCGCACGATTGAACCATTCGTATTGTTCAATCGCACGGGTAGCCCAATCGCACAGCTCCATTCGCACTAGTAAAACAGGTTGTTTAAGAGACTTAAGTTAATCGAAATGGAGGACCAGTATTCAGCGTTTACAGCCAGGAAGGACTCACGTATTCAGAACTTACTGCTACTGGAGAGTGAAGTGGGGAATCACAATAAACCCCCTAAGCTTATAACATTAGATGAATTCCCACACTGGAAACAACGTTTTGAGATCTACTTAAATGGAGTAGATCCTAATATGTGGGAAGCCATTGAGACGGGGTACAGTATGCCGGTAGGTGCTGATGGGGTGAAACTTACATTAGGAGGCATGACTGATGCACAGAAAGTCAAATATAATGCTGAAAAGAGAGTGTATGCGTTGCTTACTCAGTCTATTCCTAAGGATATTTTTCATCAATTCTCTGAGAATAAGCAAGCCAAGAAGTTATGGGATGAGCTGGAGAAAAGGTATGACGGGAATGCGTCATTAAAGGCTATTAAAGCTAAAGAGTTGAAGAAAGAGTTTGACAACTTCTCATCGATGGGTAATGAGAGTTTAGATGATGTCATTGATTGATTCTACCATTTGATGAGCGAGCTGCACACGCATGGTGTCACAACGACCATGGAAGACAAAGTGTCGAATTTTGTAGACGGGTTGCTAGAAAGTTGGGCTTCTTTTGTTTCTAATCTGAGACAGAATGGATTGCTAGCGAGGTTAGACATCAATGATTTCATTCTAAAGCTGCGAGAAGAAGCACTCAGGATGAAGTACCGAGCTCAAAAGTCTTCGTATACTCAGAATCCAGCTCTGTACAATGCAACTCCACAAGTCAAGACGTCTGGAGCACCACTTCAGACCGCCTTTGTGTCAAGCTCATCTGGTCCTTCACAAGCCTCTACTTCAGGATCAGAAACGTCAGGGTCTTCTAGTACCCAATACATTGCATCTGAAGCAAATGCTACAAGACTGAAGACCGAGAATCTCGGAAATGTGACGGTAGAAGTAGCAAGAGAGCACATGGATCTCTTAGCAGCAGTAGTCCACTCCTATGATGGACTTGTTGCTGGGAAAATTGGAAACTGCCATCTGGCAGAAGAGGACTATGAGCAGGAAGATGAGACAGAGCTGGAGAGGATGGATATCATGTGGGCCTTAGCAAGTGCTGTCCGGAGAGCTAAGAAGTTTGTGAAGAAGACCGGACAAAACTTGGTTGCTACTAAGGACACTACTTTTGGTTTTGACAAGAGCAAGGTGACCTGTTTCAACTGTGGAGAAAAGGGGCACTTCAAACGAGAGTGTGTGAAGCCCAAGAAGACTGGAAACAGGAATCCATTCTCATCCTTTACTCGTCAAAATAAGCCAACTAGCAGTCCTACTTCATCAAGCAAGGATCCAAAAGCCTTGACTGCTCATGATGATGAAGGACAGGACTGGAATTTTCGGTTTGTCTCCCTGGGAGAATCAAATATTGCTAGTGTGGAAGACTTAGATGATGATTCCGCGAGTGAAGGAGATATTGCAGTGGAACTCGCGATGTCAAACATTGAAGAGACTACAACTGAGGTCAACTACAAGCCTGAAGAAGGGACAACTACAACAAAGACAGAATCACCAGAACCAGAAACATCAGATGCTGCTTTGATGGCTGATTCGTCAGAACCTCCTCAGGTAAGTACTACTGACCAACTTTTCAAAAATCATGCTTGTTCTGATTGTAATAAATTTAGGGAAAGCATAGATCTAAAATTTGCTAGGTTATTAGATCATAACGATAGCTTAGTAAAAGATTTGCAACTGTGCTCTGAGGCAAACAGAGTTTTAAAACAAAATGAGCATAGTTACAAAGAAAAGATAGACTTTTTGAATAAATAGCTTAGGGAAACAGAAGTAGTAGCCTTTAACCAAGCAAATGACATTAGGTACTATCTTAACTCCCTAGAAGACACTAAGAAACAAAAAGCAGTTCTAGAAGTAGAAGTCAATTCATTAAAGCAAAAACTGCACAGTTGGACAAGTTCATCTCATATTGTCCAACACTTAGTGAGAGAGCGCAACAATGGGGAGGGTTTGGGATATAAAGTGGTTCCACCACCACCTGAGACCTTGATGAACACCAAGACTAAACCAATAAATAACAATCCAATCAAGGATCATATGGTGTCTACTCCTCTTGTAAGTGATCCAGATTCCTCATGTACTTCAAATGAATCTGGAACAAAACAAAAGGAGGCCACTTCAAAGGCAAAGGGTAAAATGCCTTGTGTTAATCTGGAAAAAGAGTTTGAAAAGGTTAATATAAAGTCAGGGTCAAATAAAGTCAAATCTGAACCTAAAAAGACTGTTAATGTTAACCTATCACGAGTTTCATGTCAAAGTCCAGTTAACCAAAATGGAAAAGATGTTAAGAATGTTAAAACAATTAAGTTTGTTAAACAAGATAAAACATCAAAAGAAGTAGAGTCAAAGCCCAAACATAATGATGTCACTAGGGTGTCACACACGTCTCCACATAGACAGTTCAATCATAAAGTTGATAGTAGGTCATGCTACAACTGTGGAGAGTGTCGACACATTACGTCTTATTGTCCTTACTATCAGACACCTAGGAAGAAAGTTGAATTTCAGGAATCAAAACCTAGGTCTTCTAAGAGGAGCTCATTGACTCCACCTAGAAGAACTAGTGAACCCAAAATTCAACCCATTAGCCAGTCGTCTGTTTATCACAAACATGCCTTACACAAATCTGGCTAATGGAAAGAAAAGTCAGCCTATGTGTCTGATAATGAGGATAAGAAGTCACCTAAGCTACCCTCACCTTCTAAGGGTCAATGGGTTGAATTCATGATGTGTGATGCCTCTGGGAAACCCAAGCCAGTAAAGGCTTGGGTTCCTAACCTAAACTAATGCTTTAAATTAATGTGCAGGGTGTTCGCTACAGTGCTGAAACCAACACGTGGATTGTAGATAGCGGAGCATCCAGGCACATGACAGGAAACAGGGCACTCTAATCAAGCGTCACACAAATAAAAGGAGGGCATGTTTCTTTTGCTGGTAACAAAGGAGGTTATATCACAGCTCAAGGGAAAGTTGGAAATCTGAAAGTTAAGTTTGATAAAGTGAACTACGTTCAACAACTTCAAAACAACTTACTTTCTGTTTCCCAAATATGTGACAAAGGATTTAAGGTTATATTCGACAACAAGAAGTGTTATGTCCTGAAGAAGGACTATGTGATTCCGGAGGACCAAGTTTTGATGACAGCTTCAAGATATAAAGATCTTTATGTTTTGGATCTCTCAACGGCTTCTACAACGGATCATGAAGTTCAGTGCTTCTTATCAAAGGCTACTGAAAAGGACTCCATTTTCTGGCATATGAGAATGAGACACATAAATCAACGAAAAATGAATCACTTGATCCAGAATGATCTAGTGAGAGGAGTTAACGTCAAAAATTTCCAACTTCCGGATTTCTATTTAGCATGCAAGAAAGGCAAACAGACGAAGAAGTCTCATAAGGAAAAGAAAGTTCATTCTATCGAGCTTCCTCTTGAACTTCTTCACATGGATCTGTTTGGTCCTTACAGTACAAAAAGCATTGCAGGTGACTTGTACTGCTATGTGGTTACTGATGACTACTCAAGATTCTCTTGGGTAATGTTTCTGAAGTCCAAATCAGAAACATTTGAGTCTTTCAAGGAATTAGTAACTACACTAGAATCTCTCTACAAGCTGAAGGTAAGACAGGTACGCTCAGACAACGGGACCGAGTTCAAGAATCAGTGGATGGAGGCTTACTGCAAGGAAAAGGAAATTGTGCACCAATTCACTTCTGCCTATCCAATTCTGGAATGAGGCAGTGGCAAATGCATGTTACACATTAAATCGAGTTTTGGTAGTCAAACGCCATGGCAAGACATGTTACGAGTTACTACAACGACGTAAACCTAATCTAGAGTATCTCGAACCATTTGGCGCGCCATGCACACTACTAAAGAAGACTCAAGAAGGAAAATTCAGCGAGAAGGCTGATGAAGGTATCTTCCTAGGATACAACATACCAAACAAGAGAGTTTACAACAACTCAGCAGGTTTAGTAGAAGTATGGTGTAATGTTGATGTTCAGATATACACCACAACACCTACTGGAAAAGGACCCGCTTACTTTTTCGACTATGATGGATTCTTCAAGTCCTTCAACATACCTATCTCCACTTCTGACGAAGAGTTAGCTACAAGGATGATGTATCATATCTTGAACTCACCGTCACTAGATTCAGCATCATCGGGTTCACAAGGTGACTCATCTCACCACTCAAGGGGAGCACTCGAAGCAAGTGACTCCTCCTCAGAAGATGAAGCTGAAGAAAATGAGCAGAACAATCAGGAGGGACAGGTTCCAATTCCTGCAAGTCCACAAGCATCTAACAGTGATGCCTCTTTGACTTCGGAACCTCAAACTCCTACTACCTTAGATACAAAACCAAATGTTCATAATCTTGACTCTGAGGTAGTTGTTCTCACCACTCCAGGATCACGTCTAAATGTCTATCATCCCCTAGACAATGTCATTGGGGATGTCAGATCAGGAGTGCAGACCAGAAATCAGCTGTACTCAGCTGATTATGCCTCGGTAATGGAAAAAGGATACATTCACGACGGTGCTTATCGTTGTTTTGTCTCGCAGGTTGAGCCAAAATACGTCAGTGAAGCACTGAATGATGAGGCATGGGTGAGTGCCATGCAAGAAGAACTTCTTCAGTTCAAGAAGTTAGGTGTATGGACTCTGGTAGATAGACCTAAAGGTGCTAAGGTCATTGGCACCAAATGGGTCTTGAAATGTAAGAAGGATGACCAAGGCGTCATTATCAGGAACAAGGCTCGACTGGTAGTTCAAGGGTTTCGACAAGTCGAGGGCATTGATTACAATAAAGTGTTTGCACCCGTGGCAAGGATGGAAGCCATCCGCATCTTCCTTTCCTATGCATCGTATATGAAGATTAAAGTTTATCAATTGGATGTGAAGAGTGCATTCCTTTATGGTGAAATTCGAGAGACAGTGTACGTCAGTCAACCCGAGGGATTTGAAGATCCATATCATCGGGACAGAGTTTACAAACTCGACAAAGCTTTATACGGGCTTCATCAAGCTCCAAGAGCCTGGTATGAGAAACTCTCAACTCACCTTGTGAAACATGGATTTCGCAGAGGTGTTATTGATTGCACACTGTTTATCAAAGAGAAAGATGGTGATTTGCTGCTGGTTCAAATCTATGTTGATGATATCATCTTCGAATCAAAGAATGAAGAGTTATGTATAGAGTTTGAAGCAGTAATGAAGGTTGAATTTGAGATGAGTGCCATGGGAGAGATGAAATTCTTTCTCGGGTTACAGGTGGATCAGACACCAAAAGGAATTTTCCTACATCAGACCAAGTATGTAGGAGACATTCTCAAACGGTTTGACATGGAGAATGCTTCTACAGCTGGGACTCAACTTGCTACAAACCATGATATAGCACCCGATGAAAATGGAGATCTGGTCGATGCAACCATGTACCGAGGAATGATTGGATCTCTCATGTACCTCACTGCCTCAAGACCTGACATGATGTATGCTACATGTCTATGTTCTAGATATCAGGCTAAGCCAAAGGTTAACCATCGGATTGGGGTCAAAAGGATATTTTGGTATTAGAAGGGTACCCCAACACTTGGGTTGTGGTATCCTCATGATGATGATTTTGAGCTCACGGCGTATAGTGACTCGGATTATGGTGGCTGCAAGATGAATTACAAGTCTACATCAGCAGGGTGTCAATTCTTTAGGAGGAGATTAGTGACATGGCAGTGTAAGAAGCAGACCTCGGTTGCATTGTCAACCTGTGAAGTCGTGTAGGATCGGGTTTGTCACTTAAACACTTGTATTTCTCTCAAACTCACTTAAGGAAACACTCAAATCAGATGAAGTAATGTCTTTTACAAGAGTTGATAATAATATAATAAGTAGCAAAGGAACAAGCAGAAATAAATTTTCAAGGAACTTGTATATATTACTTCTCAACTCAAGATATTACAAGACTCTTACAAGCACGAAACAAGAGTTACAATGAGAAACTATATATACTAGATCCTACAACTAGATATACTTTGATACCAGCTGGAAACCTAAGACTAAAGCATATACTACAATGCTAAAGTTAAGGTATCTTAGATAAAGTATTATCTAAGATATGGTAGTCATGACATGTCCATGACTTACCTTTTGTCACCAACTAAAGATGACAACTTTACTAACATAAAAAGGTAAACAGTGGATTAAAGTATGGTCAACTACATGGCTTTTGAGAAAACGCCATGCAGTATCTCAGAGATTTGCAACGGAGTGTCAGAGAGGCCATACTTATGTCCACTGGATAATAGAAGTGTCTTCCGAAGGTTAATTGGCTTCGGAAGAACAAGTTCTTCCGAAGCCACTTATACTTCGGAAGAGGCTTCTATGCTTCCGAGGCTTTGAGGACTTCTGTACTTCGGAAGTTGACTTCAGATCTTTCTTTCTAAGTCTTGATCTTCGGAAGTTGGAGTTTTTCCTTCGGAAGTGAGTGTTACACTTTGTCTTCGAAAGAGCTCCTCTTCCTTCGGAAGTTCCATACTTAGCTTTGGAAGTCCTTTGTTTGTTGTACCAAAATCTTCTAAGTGACTTGGTTTTGGTTGCACCAGCCTTTCTAGATCCAACAAACTCCCCCTAGGCTGATGCTACCAAAACCTCACTTATTTCTGCTTCTCAAAGCCTTCAGCACCAGGGACAAAAGGTATTTGTCTGTCTCTTTGTTCTTCACTGAAGTAGTGCTGAGAAGCTTGTACAAGTCATTGGTGGATAGGAGATCCAGTCTATCGCTCTGAATGACATGTACCCTTTGTTGTGTCCCCCTGAAGAGAGTTAGTTGACGGGAGTTATAGTCATACTCCCATCAAACTATGGACTCAAGTTCAGGACCTTCAACCATTTGTAGAAAGGCTTTGCCTTTGGTTGCTGATCCCTTCCTTTCCTCCTCCTCTCTCAGTTTCAATTCCTCTTCAACCTTGCTTCTAGCAGTAAGCTCGGCCATATGAAGGCTGCCTAGATGATTTCTGATATGGGCAGCTACATTAGAGTTTGAAGGGTTGGAGAATGGCTTCTCTGCTAACTCAGTAATGTCAAACCTGCTCAAGTGTTGCAGAGATGAGGCACTTAGCCTGTTGAGCTCTCCATTCTCTCTTTCAACAACAAAGTTGTGAGAAGAGTCTTCGAACCTCCACTGGATGATCTTCTTTCTGGGTGCAAGAGGTTGTCTTGGCACCCTGTCTCCTTTCTTAGTATCCAGTAGAGTCACCAGCCTTCTCCTTAGCTTCTTTTCTTCCTCATTCAAAGTGTTTGAATTGAGGCCAAGGAGGTTTGCAGCTTGGTCCAAAGTTCCTCTGGGCAGATCAAGAAATTGATCTCTTGTGAGGGAACTTGAGGATCCGTCAACATAGGTCAAATTGACTGAATCCTCCTCACAGGAGATATCGCTCAGTGTTGTGCAGTTTATGAGCTTTGTCTTGACTGCCTTGAATTCTTCCATTGAGAGATGCTTAGAAGGCTGAGGGGATGGTTTGATGGGTTGATGGGTAGGTTGAGGTGTTTGGGTTCTGGCTAAAGTTTTGGGTTGGAGGATAGGTAGTTTAGGTGGTTGAGGTGAAGAGGTTGGTAGGTGTGATGGTGTAGGTTCAGGGGTGTATGGTTCAGAGGTTGGTTCGGTTTTGATTGGGAAAGAAAAGGGTATAGGTTCAGGTTGAGATTGGGTTAGGAGTTTGGGTTGAGTGGTTGCTTTGAAGGTCATCCCCTGTCCCCTTCTATACATCTCTTCCTCTTCCCCGCGCGAATGTCAGCCTTAATGTCACTGACATGTCGCTGGAAAGTCTTTTCTGACACAGGACCTACCTGCCTGCCAGAGAAGCCATGAGCCTTGAGATAACTCTTCATCCAGGCCTTCTCACCTATCTTCTTGGAAGCAGTCAGTCCTGCTTCCTCTTCCTTCTTCTTCTTCTGCAACAGCTTTTCCCTTGCAGCTCTCTTTCTCTCTTTCTCCTTTGATGTTGCTCTTTGTTGAAGAGCCGTAAGATCATATCATTGTTATGTGGAGACAATTCTTCTTGAGAGAAACCTCTGGAGATTAGGAAGGTTATCCTTTCCCTCCTGAGCTACAGATCAGCTTCTCTTTCCTTCCTCTCCCTTTCTTTTTCTAAGGCCAACCTTGCAACTTCTTCTTTTTGTTGTTTTAGCAGCAAGGTTGCCTTTTCCAGCTCTATTAACTCCTCTAATGGTAGCAGGAGTACATCCTCAGTTGCAGCCCCTAGACCAACAAGTCTATCGATGATCTCTACTCTTTTTCGTTTGTTGACTGCCTCCTGGTTGGCTGCAGCTGCTTTGGTACTTGCAGCTAGCAGTTTCCTAGTTGGAAGCCTACCTTTTCTTTTAAGCTTCTCCAACCTTTCTTCCTCCTGAAGCTCTTCCAAAGTCATCTTCCTCTTTCCTTTGATGTCTTCGGAAGTACTAGACTTTGGGGGTTCTTGGATGGAAGATTCAGGTTGAGTAGTAGAGATGGGAGCTGGAGTTAATGCTGATGTCAGAGCTAAAGGTTGGGTGAGAAAATCCTCCCTATTAACCTCAGATGCAAGTTCCAGGATTGCATCTGTGACTATTAGATCATCGGATAATGAGAATAGTCCTTCCGCAGCAGCAATCTCAGCTTCGAAAGTTTGAGATTGTTCTTCCGAGGCTTTGAATTGTGCTTCGGAAGTCTGTGAAAATACACTTTCTGTCCCAACTGTTTCAGTTGCTGGGCCATCAGTCTTTGTTTCCCCTTCGAAGTTAATCTCAGGTTCCACTTGGACCTTAGGTTGACCAACTTCCTCGATAGTGGTAGAAGGTGCATTTAACCTCTGAAGCTCTTGAGCTCCGAAGTAGATCACAGACATATCAGGGCTTGGCTGTTCTATAAGGGATTCCAATAGGAACTTGTTAAAGAACCTATTGAGATCTTGGAGCATCCTTTGATCCACTTGAAAAACAACTGGAGGAGGCTCAGGGAAAATTGCAGCTTGTTGCACAGGATACTTTGAGCTCAAGGAAGTGAGAGCTTGACTTTGGGTTTCCTCCTGTCTTTGACTTTGTCTCTGAACACTCTCCCCTTTTTGGTAGCATCATCCTGAGAGCTTGATGAGCTAGAGGAAGAGGTCAAGGAGACCTGAATTGGTACATGCCTAACAGACCTCTCAATCTGTTTCTCAGCTAGTTTGGCCTTGAGAGTTTCAATCTCAAGTTGCTGAGTGGCAGACCTATCCTCTAAAGTCCTAACCTTAGATTCAAGATTTGAGACTTTAGAAAGTAGGTCTTGAATGGTGAGTTGCATTCTTCCCTCATCTTCTTTTGAAGAATCATGGGGAGATGAGGTAACATACCTTGTATGTTCATCCTCACCACCAGATGTGGTTTCTTGGCGCCCTGGTTTCCCTTGCACAATGATGTCTCTTTCAGAGTCATCAAAGGGCATGGTTGCCGTAGATTCAGTCTCAGTTCCGTTACCACTGTCCTGAGGATCCATTGAGGCTCCTTCAGTAGTGGCAGCTGAATCTACATGAGTCCCCTCCACATCAGTAGGACTCACCTCAGTAAAGCTTTTCTGATGGGGGCTAGAGATAAGAGGTCTTTCTAGGCTCTGTTGATCCTTGAGAGGGTGTTGTGGATCAACTTCATTGCCTTTAAGAGACATAATCTCTTCACCAGCTCCAGTCAAAAGGTCAGTAAAGGATATGGAATTGAAACCTAATGACCCGGGACTTTGATCAATGTCTAGAGGCATTGAGCCTGTGATAGGGCTGTCCCTTTTTGGCTGCTCAAGGGAGTATAGAGACTCTCCCTGAGGGCTATCAGCTTGGGTTTGGGCTCATGGGTCTGAGACTGAGGAGACTCAAGACCCATATTGAGGTCAATTGTGAAGGATGGTTGGACCTCAGGCTGAGTGGGAGCCCTTTGTTCCACTCTAGCCTTTTTGGGTAGAACATGAGGAGCTTGTTCAATCAGAGTAGATTGAACAAGGGTTCGTTTGTGACGTCTCTGATAGGTAAATGTAATGGGTGGAGAAGGTAGATTTGGAAGAGTGAGGGTAGTTGCTGGTGTGGGTTCATCACCTGTGGGGTTAACAGGGATGTCACCAGGAGCCATTGGCTCAATCATACCTGGAAGAAGTGCAGTATCTCTTCCGGTGAAGTTGGTGGACACTCTCTTCAAGGTCTTGAAGATGGTCGGCCTCATTTGAGGAGCAGTCAGAGCAGCTGCACAGACAAGCTTGCCCTGGTCCAGCTCACAGTTGATTATGTGCTGAAGAAACCTAGGATACATGAAGAATGTGTCCCTTTGAAGATTTCCCATTAGGTTAGTCAGCACAAACCTTGAGTAGTTGAAGCGGAGGTTGTTTACCAACCCATGAACTAGGCACCCCAGTTCATATGGGATTTGATCCCATCCCCCAGATTTATTGGACAGGCAGTGAAGAACCACATGCAGCAGGAACTTCCATTTGTAGGAGAAGTTGAATTTATAGACAGTTGACCTGCTGACATCTCCACCATATCCCATTTGGAGATAAGAATTGTCCAAATCTGTTTTGGGGAATTCCGTTGGAGCGCCCTCATCATGAAGCTCTAGATGCTCCCTGATGACAGATATGACCAACTCCTGGCCACATATGCTAGACCGAATAACACGAACCCCATTTAGGGTTTCAATCTGACCATTTGCCCAAAATTCAGACATTTGGTTTGAGTAAATCATGGGGTTTACAGTCAGAGCGGTGTAGTATGAAGATTGGGTCAGAAAAGAAATGATGTCTGAGAAGTCAACATCCCTTGAAGAATCAAGGAGTGCGACTTGGTTGTGCTGAGGGTTTAGTTCCATTTAAGAAGATGACATAAAGATAGTTCGGAATAAGGTAAATTGGAGAAGAAGAAAGCTTTTAGGGCAGTAATTTGGGTAAAAAGGATGTAAATGATTAACCGAAAGTATTTAAATGGGTGGAATGGCGGTTTAAAGGGGGTTTTGGATAAGACGATGTGAGGTTTCAGTGGATGATGTGACATGGGCGGTAAGGTTAGTCCATTTAAATAATCCGACATCATTAACAAAATCTTTACTTTTTACAGAGTGGGGCCCAAAAGATTTCCGTTACACAGTAAAATCTTTCTTCCGAGTATAAAGCATTTCCGAAGGTAATATTCTTCCGAAGGCAAATTTACTTCCGAAGGTAAATAAATTACTTCCGAGAGTATATGTTGCTTTTCAAGTGGAGTGTGTTAAAGGCTTCGGAAGTAGATCTGATATGAAATCAATCGCTTCTTCCGAGACTTAACACTCTTCCGAGAAGAAAATTATCCTGGGAGAAATTTGCTTCGGAAGATATGCAAAATATCTTCCGAGGGTTAATTTCTCTTCGGAAGAATTTATACTTAGATAAAATTTAGAAAAAGATCTTTTGTAACAGGCTTAGATTGTTTTGACATGAGACTTTACACATTAAAAGGTTTTCAAATGAGATTAACTAATCAATGTTTATCATCCCAATAGCTGTAATGAGATATTTAAATCTTTGTTCATCAAAGGCTTTGGTGAACAAATCAGCATATTGTTCATCTGAGTCAACTTTGATTAGTTCGATAAGATTTTTCTCATGAATATCTCTAATGAAATGATACCTGATATCAATGTGCTTAGTCTTGGAGTGCTTCACTGGATTTTCAGTAATAGATATAGCACTGTTGTTGTCAATGTGGATAGGAGTGCTCATGAAGTTGAATCCGTAGTCTATCATCTGGTTTTGAATCCACAGCAGCTGAGCACAGCAACTAGCAGCAGCAATGTATTCAGCTTCAGCAGTTGATGTAGAGACACAGGATTGCTTCTTGCATTGCCATGAGATGATCCTTCCACCAAGAAATTGACATCCACCAGATGTTGATTTCTTGTTGATATTGCAGCCACCATAATCACTGTCAGAGTAACCATAGAGATTGAAATCACTATTTCTTGGATACCAAAGACCTAGTTTAGGTGCTCCTTTGAGGTATCTAAGAATTCTCTTGGCAGCTATTAGGTGAGACACCTTTGGAGCAGCCTGATATCTTGCACAAATGCAAGTTGCAAACATGATATCAGGTCTACTTGCTGTGAGATACATCAGAGAACCAATAATCGCTCTGTACTGATGTTGATCAGTATCCTCCCCCTCAGAATCAGGGCAGAGATTGTGGTTTCTGGGTATAGGTGTTTTTGCTGCTTTACAATCCTTCATATCAAATCGTTCTAAGATATCATTGACATACTTAGATTGATTGATAAAGAACCCTTCCTTCAATTGCTTTACCTGAATTCCAAGGAAAAAGTCCATTTTTCCCATGGAACTCATCTCGAACTTCTTCTTCATAATGCTCTCAAAGTCTTTACACATTTGGTCATTTAAGAAACCAAATATGATATCATCAACATAGACTTGAACGAGCAAGATGTCTTTCCCAGACTTCCTTATGAAAAGAGTCTTATCAATGGTACCTCTAGTGTAATCATTCTTCAGGAGAAATTGAGACAATGTCTCATACCACAGCCTAGGTGCTTGGTGCAGCCCATATAGAGCTTTATCCAATTTGCACACATAGTTTGGATGATGTGGATCTTCAAATCCTGGAGGTTGGCATACATAGACTTCCCTATCTATATCCCCATATAGAAAGGCACACTTGACATCAAGCTGGTAGACAATGAAATTCTTGGATGCAGCATAAGCAAGGAAGATCCTAACTGCCTCAAGTCTTGCAACAGGTGCAAAGACATCAGTATAATCGATTCCCTCCTCTTGAGTGTATCCTTGAACCACCAGTCTTGCCTTGTTCTTGATAATCAAGCCTCTATCATCTTTCTTGTTTTTGAATACCCATTTAGTGCCTATAGGTACTTGACCAGATGGTAGCGGACATAGGTTCCAAACCTTTTGTCTTTTGAATTGAATCAGCTTCTCTTGCATTGATTCAACCCAGCTACTATCTTTCAAGGCATCCTCCACCTTCTTGGGTTCCATTTAGGATAAAAAGCATGAGTACAAGCAGACATTCCCATTGTGAGTTTGTCCTCTTGTTCTCTCGCCTTCAGAGACTTCCCTTATGATGTTTTCAGCTGGATGAGTGTTATGAATCCTGAGTCTAGGAATCACCTCCAGTTGCAAAGATAAGTCCAAATTGGACATATTTTGCTCAAGAGCTTGAATACTTGGTCCAGCTGTTGTTTCAAACTCATTCAATGAGGACTGATTGAATGAAAGAGAAACATCATCATTTTTTTGCTGTGAAGCATCATTAACAGTTGCCTGTTCCTTCAAGATGGTGCTTTCATCAGCCTGGTGTTGTGCAGGGTCACCTGAAGAGATTTGAAAGTCAGCAGGTGAATCCCTTGTTGAAGTACCACTATCTCTTGAAATGGTTATACTGTCAGATCTTTCAATAGTGGGAACTTGATTTGTTGCTGCTCTTGAAGAACTTGGAATAGGTCTGGGAAGCTCAAACAGTTGATCTTCATCAGAGTCACTTTGAGCACCTGTTCTAGCTGAAACATTCTCACAAGATGGTTTAGAATAGTTTGGAAACAATTCTAAATCAAAGATATGATCAGGGCCATTCCCCCTAACACAAGGAGTGTGCTCATTGACTACAATGTTGGAAGATTCCTCAAATTGTTGATTTTTAATATTGTAAACCCTATAAGCTTTAAAGTAAGAGGAATATCCAACAAAGATAGCATCATCCAACTTTTCAGTAAATTTTGCCAAATTGTCTTTTGTGTTAAGTATGGTACACCTGCTTCCAAAGGACCTTAGAAAGCCAATGAACGGTGGCCTCTTGTTCCATAACTCATAAGGGGTTTTTCCATGTGGCTTTACTACAAGAACTCTGTTCTGCACATAGCATGCAGTGCTGACTGCCTCTGCCCAGAATGTTAGAGGCAGTTTTGAATCAGCTAACATAGTCCGAGCAGCCTCAATAAGTGTCCTATTTCTCCTCTCAGCAACACCATTTTGTTGAGGAGTTCTAGGAGCACTATATTGTCGGCAATCCTTTTGAGTTACAAAATGAGTCAAGAACTAGGTTCTTAAACTCAGTCCCTTGATCACTTCTAATTATTTTAACCTTGTGATCAACTTGATTTTCTATTTTAAGAATAAAAGATTTCAAAGTTTCAGCAGTTTCATCTTTGGTTCTTAAAAAGAATACCCATGTAAATCTAGTAAAAGCATCAACAATAACAAGACAATATGATTTCCTTCCAATGCTCATTATACTTGTGGGACCAAATAGATCCATGTGCAATAAGTGTAATGGAGTGGTGATGGAGTTAACAACTTTGGATTTATGAGATGCCCTGTGTTGTTTCCCTTTCAGGCAAGCAACACAGTTATCTTTGCAGAAAAATTCCTTTTAGGCAAACCATGTACCAAGTTATTTTTAGCCAATTTATTCATTGTCTTAAAATTTACATGACACATTCGTTTATGCCATAGTGTTGACTCATCACCATCAGCTTTGGAAAGAAAGCATGATACTTCTCCCATTGGGGAAGCATTGTTCATATCTAGCTTGTACATATCCCCTTTCCTGGGAGATCTAAGAAGCACCAATTCCTGAGGAATTGTCATCCCGGGTTTGAGGATAATGCACTCATGTTCTGTGAAGAGCATTTGATGCTTTTGATCACAGAATTGAGAAACACTTAACAGGTTGTGTTCAAGCTGTTTGACAAAATTAACTTTGTCAACCTTTAACTTTCCATTGGATATACTTCCTCTGCCAGAAATATATCCTCCGGCCTCACCTCCAAACTGGACAGGACCTCCATCATAATGTTGAAATTGTTGAAGGAGAGATCTGTTCCCTGTCATGTGCCTGGAGCATCCACTATCTACAATCCAAATGTTGTTATTCTTGTCATATGGATGTCCCTGCACATAAGGTGAGATAATTAGTTTTGATTGGAAACCCAAGCCTTATAGGTCTTGGGTTCTTCCAATGATAGTGACATAATTGAACCAAAATTTATGCATGGGGGTTCAATGGATGTCTTTGAAGAAGAGGTTTGGGCTACAGCATCTTCCTTGATCTTCCATTCCATCCCTTGGTTGATCGTAGAGGATGAGCTTGTTGAAGCTTTTGTAGCTTGGCATTCTTCCGAAGCTTCTTTCTTTTCGGAAGAAGCCTTCACCACCTTTTCTTCCGAAGTAGTCTTCTTCTGGGATGGTTTCAAGGGGACTCTTTTGCTTTTCTGAGTCTTTATAGCTTTAGCTTCCGAAGCCTTTTTCCTTTCGGAAGAAGAATTTTCTTCCGAAAGAAGCCTTGCTTCGGAAACAAGCTTTCCCTTTTTCATCACTTGAACCATTTGATATGGTCCAAATGAGAAACCTTCCCTGACTCCTTCCTTTTTAACATTATTTGGCCACACATTATGCATGCAATGTTAACTTTTTGAGAATGTGAGGATTGCTGTTTCTTGTTCTTTTTCTTTTCATCAGCAACCTTTCCCTTTAATTTCTGATCCTTTGGTAGGATAGGAGTACTGGTACTGCACTCCTTTCCTGAATCAGAATTTCCAACCACCTGGAATCCAGCTGAGATGAATACACCCTTTTGCTTTGGGTCTATCTTTAGCTTGGACTCAGCCACTTTCTTGGCAGTTTTTCTGGCTGCCTTGGCTCTGCTTCTTCTGGCTTTGGTGGTCAGGGTTTGATCATCATTGGCAAGGGAGGGCATAGTTACCTGGTTCTTCCCTGTGATGGTCTCCATAGTTGCATCATTCTTTGACTCATGAGAAGGTGTGTCAGCAGATGGAACCTCTTGCTCTTCAGTACCACACCTTGGTTATCTTATAGACTCGTAAGAGTGTGGTGGAGCAATTTCATTGTTCCCAACCCACCTTTGTTTTGGTAACAAAGTTTTGAGTGAGAGGATGATGCAAGAATGGCTTGGAAGTTTTGCTCGGAAATAGCATACTTCCTGGCTTGAGCCTCAGCAGTGACAAGTTGGGCTTGAGCCTCAGTCATTTGGATATTAAATCATTTATCTGAGTCTTATAGTTTGTATGTTCATGTTTTATGAGGGACACAGTTTTCTCTAACTCCTCAATTTTTCTTTAGTAGTCAGATTCAACCCTTTTAAAGTCAGATTTTAAAACATTTAAAGACTCAATATCAGATTTAATTTCCATATTGTAGTCCTGATACAGTTTAACCTTAGCAATACAGGCAGGAGTACAGAGATGTTCATATACCTTGTTTTCATCTGTTCTGGCCATGAGTGCTTGAGCAGGAGTCACATCCTGTACCATAAAGCTCCAGTCAACTTCTTGAGCCATTGCAGCAGTCTCTGTTGACTTTCCAGTGGGCTTTGGTGTAGAGGGATGTGTGGAGGCCTGTGGGGTTCCCGGGTTGGACTTGGGAGCCTTGCATTCCCTTGCAAAATGACCAAGTTGGTTACAGTTGTAACATTTGGCCTTGGTTTTGTCAAACCCAAATTTGCTGTTGATTGGGTTCTGAGGAAATTGCCTTCCAGTTCTCTTAAAGAACTTCTTTGCTCTGTAGGTTAGAAGAGCCATTTGTTGGACTATGTCCACGTATTCCACGTCATCCGGGCTAAAACACTCTAGATCATCAAAACAGTATTGATAGTCATTTGAGTGTCCATTTCCTGAGACAAAAGCACAGCTGTCCTGAAAGGAGCTTTGCTGAGCTTGTTGAGACCTTGGAGTCTCAGGAAATGTCATGTAAGGCCCAAAAGAACAAGATGGCTGCTGGGTGTAAGTCAGGTATTGCTGAGACTGGGAAATTCCTGAGCCTTCAGCAACCATTAAAGCGTTGCTAGCAGGAAGACTCAAGTGTCTGCTTGTCTGATGACCCCTCTTACTTTCCATTCTTAAACGGTATCCATCAAGGATCCCATAGAGTTCGGTCATGGTGAGTGTATTCAGATTCTCTGTTCTCTTGATAGAGACACAGTAGAATGTCCACTCATTGGGTAGAGCACACATGAACTTTCTTGTAAGGTCTCTGAGTTCATGAGTAATTCCCACAGATTGAAGGGAAGAAATGAGGTCCATGTACCTGAAATATTGCTGGCTAAGAGTCTCTCCAGCAACATAGGTGAAGTTCTCGAACTGCTGCTTCAGTGAGTCCTTCTTGGAATCATTTGAGCTTGAGTACATTTGAGCAAGTGCATCAAAGAGTTCTTTGGCAGACTTACAATGCTCAAACCCCACCATGATAGAGTTTGGAATTGCAGTCATAAGAACAGTCATAGCATTGCTGTCTATGTCAAACTTCTTCCTGTCTTCATCAGAATAATCTTCAACGGCTTTCTCAATCATGGCACCGTTTCCACCAGCTACTTTTGGCTTATACGGGCCATTGATAATAGATTGCCACATCTTGCTGTCTTGATACCTGATGAAGCCTTCCATTCTTCTACTCCAAGACCTGAAGTTTTCAGGGGTGATGATGGGTGCTTTGGTCATCGTCCCCATATCTACTTTAGATTTGTTGAGGGCCATTTTGAGTGAGGTATAAGGAGGAGTGAAAAACAGGTTGATTAGGATGGTAAGATCTCACAATCAAGAGCCTAAAAAGCTCTGATACCAATTGCAGGATCGGGTTTGTCACTTAAACACTTGTATTTCTCTCAAACTCACTTAAGGAAACACTCAAATCAGATGAAGTAATGTCTTTTACAAGAGTTGATAATAATATAATAAGTAGCAAAGGAACAATTAGAAATAAATTTTCAAGGCACTTGTATATATTACTTCTCAACTCAAGATATTACAAGACTCTTACAAGCATGAAACAAGAGTTACAATGAGAAACTATATATACTAGATCCTACAGCCGGATATACTTTGATACCAGCTGGAAACCTAAGACTAAAGCATATACTATAATGCTAAAGTTAAGGTATCTTAGATAAAGTATTATCTAAGATATGGTAGTCATGACATGTCCATGACTTACCTTTTATCACCAACTAAAGATGGCAATTGTACTAACATAAAAAGGTAAACAGTGGATTAAAGTATGGTCAACTACATAGCTTTTGAGAAAACGCCAATGCAGTATCTCAGAGATTTGCAGCGGAGTGTCAGAGAGGCCATACTTATGTCCACTGGATAATAGAAGTGTCTTCCGAAGGTTAATTGGCTTCGGAAGAACAAGTTCTTCCAAAGCCACTTATACTTCGGAAGAGGCTTCTATGCTTTCGAGGCTTTGAGGACTTCTGTACTTCAGAAGTTGACTTCAGATCTTTCTTTCTAAGTCTTGATCTTCGGAAGTAGGTTCTTTGTCTTCGGAAGTTGGAGTTTTTCCTTCGGAAGTGAGTTTTACACTTTGTCTTCGGAAGAGCTCCTTCTTCCTTCGGAAGTTCCATACTTAGCTTCGGAAGTCCTTTGTTTGTTGTACCAAAATCTTCTAAGTGACTTGGTTTTGGTTGCACCAGGCTTTCTAGATCCAACAAGCCGAATACGTTGCTGCTGCAAGCTGCTGTTCACAAATCATTTGGATTCAACAGCAAATGCGGGACTACGGTTTAAATTTCTCTTCTACTCCTATTTTTGTTGATAACTCTGCTTCAATTGCAGTAACTAAAAATCCAGTACAACATCCTAAGACCAAACACATCGGCATAAAATATCATTTTATACGTGACTGTTTTGAAAAGAATTTAATCGATGTGGTAAAAATAAACACTGATTTTCAACGCGCTGACCTCTATACAAAGGCTTTTGACATACCACGTTTTCTATATCTGTTAGAGGTCAACGGCGTTAAAAAGAAAAGTGATGTCATTCCAGATGATGACCATGTGTAGTTCGATGCATTTAGTCTAATTCTCTTATTTTTCTTTTTATTTCCGTTTATTTATTCTATTGTCTGTTTAAATTAAAGACATGTTATTAAGGTGTCTATTAAAATCCTAAAAAACGTAAATCGGTTACGGTTTTAGACTTTTAGGGGGAGAATAGGTCAGCCAGTAACATTAAAAAACAAAAACAAAGAAAACGAGAGAGGAGGAGAGGCTAGCTGATAGAAAGTAGATCGTATCTGTGATACCGATTCAAATACTTTGGAAAATGATAGTACACAGGAACAAATCAAGCGGGACTTTAGAATTTTAAATTAGATAAGATGCCAAATTCAAAGTATAAGTCTGTGTAGTCTAAGCAATATAAAAGGAAAAATGATAGAAAAACTGGTAACTACTAAGGTAACACAACGAAAGTAGACCTAGAGGTTGCTAGACCACAGATGATATGTCGGTAGATTCAACACAATAGATGATTAGACCTGACTGGTGATCTCAAGATCAAACTAAGTTGTTCAACTGACTGTGGGCTCCCATCTTATCACTGGTTAACACAATCAACAATATTCCAATAAGGGGTGACGAGCAAATAAACGCCACAAATGTGAGTGGATGACCATAAATAGAGCAAAGCACGGAAAAAATGAAAAGCAAATGCTATCAAGCTAATAACTTATGTTGTTGGTGCGTTATGTGCAAAAGAAAAAATAAAGATGCTCTAACAAGAAGATAGGTTGTGTGCCTCTCTGCTGTGCGATGGCACTGCCTGAGGATAAGCATAACCTAGATATTCTAGAATTCATTGTTGTTTGCCGCCTCTTTGATGTGCGATGGCACTGACCTGAGGATTGGCTTCTCTTTGAAAGCTCTAAGAATAGTCTCTTCTTGTCAAAATACCCGTAGACCGCTCAAAATCTCCTGAGGAATGTTGATTACCACTTAAGTGTGGGATCCACAAATGTTGGTTGAAATAATTAAACCTTAAACAATCACCAATCTGTGTCAGAAGTCTATGTATGGATTTAAGAGGACAAGTATACTGAAAATCATCGTGGCTACAATTCTTGAAAGTCCAAATCAATGTGGGAATCTAATAGTACCAGTATGATTTCCTAAATTTACTAACAACTCTGGATGAACAACAAGAAGTGAGCATCAAAAAGTTTTTGATAACATGTCCCAAATGATTTGACTTGCCTGTATGATTCCAAATTGAATCGGTCCAGTTATGGTCAAACTAAATTGAAGCTGCCTATTCCGGAACCGAATCCAGTAGATTTCTATCTTAGGATTTACACCTCACAAAAAGTCAAAAACAAGTTTATTTTTGTACTTCAGTTTATTTTATTTAACTAGTCAATTCAATTTGTTTAATATCGAACTACATCATGGAATTCAGAAAGGAGTAAATCACCTAAAAGGGTCATGTCTGAGGTGACCACATATGTTTTCAAAAGGTAAATGGGTCACGTCTGAGGTGACAAAGTGTTTAAAAGGATCACGTCTGAGGTGATCAAAAGTTTTTCAAGTTAAAATGATCATGTCTGAGATGATCAAATGCTTATAATGTTAATTCAACAGTTTAAAAGGGTTTAAATGTCAAATGGTCATAAAGGCAGAAAATTTCATAAGTATGACCCAGTCGCACGACTGGACCATGAGTTTGGGCCAATCGTACGAATGGACCATACTCATGCCTTCTATAGCCGAATGGACATGAGTATGGACCATTCAACCGAATGGCTTCTACGAATGACCCAGTCGGACGATTGAGAGCGAATGAACATGTCGCACGACTGAACTCTAGTCGGACGACTGAAGGGGGGCGACTGAACCAATCGCACGACTGAGGCCCATTCGCCCGAATGAAATGAGCGTATGAGGCCAGTCGTACGATTGAATTCAGGTTTAGTATAAATAGAGGGGGAGTCGATCGCAGAGACTCATCACTCCCAAATTTGCCCTAATTCGCACGACTTAGCGTTACTCTGCCAAATTTTTGTTTGATCACTATAAATCATTGATTGTTGTGTACTGACCATCTGCACTGATTATACAGGTATATTGTGGTGCAAATCCATAAGTATATCACTCAATTTGAGTCCAAATCTGGACAATCGGACCTATCAGAAAAACCGAAACATGTTTGGACTGATAACCTAACGAAACTAAGTAACATAATGAAATCAAAGTTGTTAGGTGTTAAATTAAATGATTGCGAGTCTAATGAACCAGAACACGATGTATAATCTTAAAAATTGGTCAAAATTGAATTTGAATTGAACAGCCAGAAGGTCATGTGAATGGACAGGTTGATGAACTTCAGTCGCACGACTGAGGTGTGCGAATAGCTAAACCACACGACTGAACCATGCGTATGAGTTCAGTCGCACGACTGATGTAAACGCATGAGTTTACATACGTATGTGTCTAGTCGCACACTCAATCGTATGTATGAGGTCATTCGCACGACTGGATCTCAGTCGCACTGCTCATTCGCACGACTGGATCTCAGTCGCACAGTCTCATTCGCGTGACAGAAAAGAATATTTTCAAGTTCAAGTGATTCAAGATATGTTTAGCCAAATGATACTAATGTTTATATTTATTGTGTAACAGATGGCAAGTTGCTGGACTATGAGTACTAAGCACAACATTTGTGCTCATCTGGATCTGACATCCAGAAATGCTTCAGACTTTTCTGGCATTATCACATTTCAGAGGAGATCGAGGATTGCTCATGCTATATCTGCTCCATGTACACCGTATCGCTCTATTCAGCAGGCCTTCTGGGAAGGCGCAGTTGTTGACAGATCCTCTGAGCCTCATCGTATCAGGAGTACTATTTTTGGAGAGGCCATTGAGATCACGGAGGATGATCTCAGGACTGTGCTGCAGTTTGGGGACGATGCTGACTGTCCCACTAGACTACACCCCCTTACTGTCAGAGGATGTTTCTTACGAGCTAAGTACTCTGCGGACATCAACGCAGGGGTGCTCAACAAGAGCAACTTGTGCCCCCAGTTCAAGTACCTCGCTCATGTGCTGCTGAAGTGCATAGCGTCTAGGAAGGGAGGATTTGATGAGCTGTCAGATCAGATCCAGAACGCATATGCAGCGTTGGTGCTGAACCATCTGTTCAGCTTCTCCAGGATGATCTTCACCTACTTGGTGGAGAACATTGAGGGGAAAGGGAAGGAGGGCTTCTGCATGTACCCTCGATTCATGCAGATGATTATTGACCAGAAGCTCCCTTCCTTGCCTAAGGAGAAGGAAGATGTCGTGGTGCTTGAGGTGATGGATGATACCACCTTAGGCAGGATGAAGGTGTACAGGGGGAAGCAGGTGAAACCCCCTATCAGGCGACTGTTTGAGCATCTGGCCCGTGAGGATTATGTGGCGCCAGCTCGGAGGAAGTGGCACCACTATGACAGTGACTCGGAAGTTGAGCAGATTGCTCTACCCTCCGATGACTCCGACGACGATGATCATGATGCTGATCAGGAAGGGGATATTCAGGGTGGACCCGAATCAGCTCCTATTCACCCTGACTTCCAAATGGAAGAGGAGGAGGAGTCAGATGAAGAACCTCTGGTGCGAACGGTGGGCAGCAAGGTGGTTGCCACTGAGAGAGGTATTAGGGTGGTTGGTGGACGCCATGGGGAGTCCGGGGATGCTGCAGTTGCTGATACAGATCCATCATATACTCCGGACCCACCCAGCAGCCAAGGGGGAGCATCCTCCTCAAAGGGCACGAGGAAAAAGAGGATGGCTCAGCCTCATGGAATGAAGAGCAAGAGAAGAAGATTTACCTTGATCACCACCACAGCTACCACCACCACTACCACACCCTCTACCACTATCACTACACCACCCACCACTACATACATCCCATCTACCACCATATCTACCATACCCACTCCACCACCACTTTCATCCAGACAAACCCCAATCTTCACCACTGCCACCACCACCACCACCACTAGCCACCAAGCCGGGCCATCATCACATCCCACCCATCCATCTGGATCACCTTTACCTCCCAGTAGGGTAGAGGAACAGCTCTCAACACTGAACCGTATGGTGCTGAGGCTGCTGGAAGCCGATGACGAGAAGACAGCTCAGATTCGTAGTTGGTAGACCTTACAGCTGCACAATCTCAGCAGATTTCTCAGCAGGCTCAGCTGATTGAGCAGCAGGCACAGCAGATGGCTGCTCAGAGCCAAGAGATTGCACAACTCCAGGAGCATAAAGTTCTATCAGCAAAGAATATAGAGGAGTTGGAGGATGCCAAAAAGACTATCATGCTCAAGCTCAAAGGAACTAAGGATGAGCCTTTGAAGATAAAGGAAAGGGATGGTGATGACGATGGTGATGACGATGATGAGGATGAGGATGAGGATGAAGATGAAGATAGTGATGATGATGAAGCAAATGATGAAGAAAAGACAGAGGAAAGGCAGAATGATGATGATGATGAAGGAGGAGATGCAGCTGCATCTGCCTCAGCTCAGGGTCAAGAAAGACGTTCGAAGAGAAATCAAGACCAACGAGCTTCTTCTTCTGCTTCACCTACTGATGAGCCAGCTATTCAGGACAAAAGTAATGATTAGACGTTTATGTATTTGATAGCTTTTGTACTTGAATCATGTATTAAACTTATGTACTTAATGTTTATATAATGTTAATGTGTTTCTATTTTTGATTATTAACTAATGTTTGATGTGTTACATGTCTAAATCAAGCTTCAAAGGGACGAATATGATGTTGCTCCCCTTCAGCAGGTCAAGACTTAACTTACTATGATTCTTGATCTGCAATGGATCGTCAGGAGATCAGTGAGTTATACCCCTGAAGAGGGGGAAATAATTCATGATCTTACAAATGAGCAACTGGCTGAAATGTTCAAGCTGAATCCCGATGAGATTATCAAGGATGCTCCAACCTTTGAGTCAACCAGTGACGACGAGCTGAACGACATTGATGAGATAGAGATCGAGGATGTCACTGCAGAGCATTATCCAGAGTATGCTGACCAGGAAGGAAATGTGGTGCCCAACCTGGGTGATTCGCTGGTCAGTGAAACATTTGAGATGCTGGATAAGATGGAGCAAGAGTCCGAGAAGAGTGAGGAACAAGCCCAAGCCTCAGATGCCAATGTTAACATCAGAAAGGCAGAATGGGCTGTATGTTTTGAGGAAATCCGAGCCCAACGCGCTGCTCCTAAACAGAATGTCTACACCAAGCTCTACAAAGTGAAGAAACATCACAAGGTGTCAGGTAAGATTATCACATGGGCATATTTTGAGGATCTTAACGTTTACGCCATAAAGAGAGAGAAGGGTATTGAGTACTTTAGATTCCCACATGATCTAAAGACTCTACTTGGTTTTGAGCTCAACCAGTTGGCCAAGCTGAAGCTGTTATATGCTGACCCGAGGAAGATGTCAGGCTGGTTTGAGGCTGCATTAAAGAAGGAGTACCACACCAGATGGGTCAACTTCAAACCTTAACAACCTACGAGGTATATCCGAAGGTCTGAGGTTGATGCCATAACTGGAAAGCCGAGAATAGTACTGAAGTGGAGTCCTCCGCACACCATGTCCAAGATCCCACTACGGGAAATGCCACAGGACTTTACTCCACACTTCAAATGGTGGTACTACGATTGGAGAACAAGAGAGGCATTCATAGTCTTAAACAAAGAGGGAAAAATGGATACTATCAGGGTATTTGACCCAATGTGGCTCACTAACTTGTCTGCAAATAATGTCTACACATTATACAAGTGGCCACTATTCTATGACTCTCAAGACATTGTACAAGCTCTACAGTTCCAGAACATTATAAGACTCTGTTTTGCATTTGAGATACACGCAGGAGTCACAAAAGAAGAGAAGTACAAAAAGTATGAGGAGGTAATGAAGAAGAAAGACATTAGATAGATCTAGGTCCAAGGGGGAGTTTGTTGATACATATGTACCTAGATGTGGATCTGAATGTAATATGTCTTGAATGTCTTACACTTATGTAATGCTTGGGTTATTAATGAAATGAGAATGTTTGGTTGTGATTTATAATGTTTAATATTTCATTAATGAGTTGATATTGACTTGATTATATAGGTTTGTGATTGTTTGAATTGATACACATAATGTTATATTAATGAATTCAATCAAACTTGGTTAAGTGTAGTTCACATGCGTCCGACTGGACCATGCGCCCCAACAGTGGTCATGCGTCCGAATGGCCATGCGACTGAGTGTCCATGCGCTTAAACAGTTCATACGCCTGAACAACTTCATGCGACTGACTCAGCCGCACGACTAAACACTCAGTCGTGCGAATGGATCAACCGCATGGCTCAATCGTACGAATGAACAATGCTTATGGTTCAGTCGCACGAATGAGCAACCCTAACCTATAAATACCACCTAATTCGTGGAAAACGGAACACTTGATATTACTTCGACTCCAGACGTACCCGCGCCGTCCAGAAACCTCCAAGAACCTGTTCCAAGTTCACAGATCGCATTAGATCGATTCTAGATCGTTCTTAACGTTTAGATTTAATTGATAATTGATTCGACGTGCGTTCTCACTGATTGGATCGCCAATCAAATAGGATTCCGCACTATTTGAGTTGGTATACACGTTAATCAGTTAGTCTTTCGTGCAATACATGATCCTAACACTTTGGTTTTGTCAAAACCAAACGTCGTATCCTTAGTGGCTACTAGGATCTGTCTCGTCTTCTTGACAAACTTTTTAGCTCTTGTGACTACACTTGCCAAGGCCCACATGATGTCCATTCTCTCTAGCTCATTCTCATCAACTTGCTCGTAATCTTCATCTGCAAGATGACAATTTCCAATCTTCCCGGCAACTAAACCATCATAGGATTGGACAATAGCTGCTAGAAGATCCATGTGCTCCTTTGCAACTTCCACTGTGATATTACCAAGATTCTCGATCTTCAACTTTGTAGTGTTGGATTCAGGCACTATGTATTGGGTCCCTGATGACCCTGACGTTTCTGGTCCTGAAGCAGTGGTTTGGGAAGAAGCAGATGAACTAGACGCGAATGTTGTTTGTAATGGTGCTCCTGAAACAGCTGGAGGCGAAACTGAGTTGTCGAGTGAAGGATTCTGAACATAGGATCCTTTCTTCGACTTGTACTTCATTCTTAGTTCTTCCTCTCTTAACTTCAAGATGAAGTCATTTATGTCTAATGTCATAAGAATGTCGTTCTGACTCAGATTAGACACAAATGAATCCCATTTCTCAGGCAAACCATCAGCAAAGCTTGAAACTTCGTCTTCCATTGATGTGGTTACGCCATGAGTGTGCAGCTCACTCATCAGATGATAGAATCTGTCAATAATATCATCTAAGCTCTCATTCCCTATCGAAGGGAAATTATCAAACTCCTTCTTGAGAGCTTTAGCCTTCAGTGCCTTTAACGTTGCATTTCCATCATATCTCTTCTTTAGTGCATCCCATAGCTTTTTAGCCTACTTGTTCTCAGAGAACTGATGAAAAATGTCCTTTGGTATCGACTGAGTTAACAAGGAATAAACTTTCTTCTTAACATTGTGGAGAATCTTCTGAGCATCACTCATCCCTCCCAAGGTTAACTTGACTCCATTAGCACTAACTGGCACCGTATAACCAGTCACGATGGATGTCCAAAGATTGGGATCAACTCCATTAAAGTAAATCTCAAACCGATGTTTCCACTGAGGATAATCATCTAACATTATCAGCTTCGGCGGCTTATTGTGATTTCCTATCTCATTCTCCAGAAGTAGTAGATTCTGGATGTGTGAGTCCTTCCTGGCAGTAAACGCAGCAAATTGATCTTCCATTTTTATAAACTTGGTACTTGGAGAACAGAACAGTTTCAATCGTGCGAATGGACAATGAGTATGGATGACTCGTGCGAACGAAGGGTGCGAATGAATTCAATCGTGCGATTGGATTAAGTCGTGC
>CM046035.1:22916030-22958975 GCA_025215565.1 Flaveria ramosissima
GTGAAGTGGAAAGAAATGACACGTCTTGCATGCATCGGATAACGGGTCCTTCTTTGTGATTGACCATTATGTGGAACCTCTACCGCTTACCCTTAGTACTGTGGCATACGTTTAGCTGTTCATTTATTGACTTCGGCCCAGTGGCTATGACCGTCGGTTATCATTAGTACTGTGGCATACGTTTAGCTGTTCATTTATTGACTTCGGCCCAGTAGCTAAGACTGATTGGTTAACCCCAGTACCGTGGCATACGTTTAGCTGTTCATTTATTGACTTCGGCCCGGTAGCTGTGACTAATTGGGGTGTAGCATATGGTATTGGTATGGATGATGTCCGATGCGCAAGTAAGTTAAAAGGAACGAATGAATGAATGAAGAAGATAATAATGATATTATCTATGCGTACGTATGATGTGTGATCATGTCAAAGTAACGAATGGTTTTATATGAAAGTAAAGTATATTTTATTATTAAAACTAGAACTCACTCAGCAACGCTGACTTTTAGTGCATTTTCCAGTTGGCAGGTAAATGATTGCTGAGGATGGCATGAGGTGGCTACTCAGCTCTTTTGGGATGGCATCCATTCATTTAATGCTTTTGTGATGTAATGCAACAATGTATTTTGTAACCGATTGACGCTGTATTATTTGGCAAAAGTTTTTATAATGAAATGAGATGCCCTTTTTTTTTTTAATGTTTCCGCTGCGATGTTTTCTTAATGCAATTGTAATTATACGTTTTATGCGCGATGAATGACCAACTGTAAGCGTCCCGGGAACGGGGCCTTACAAGTTGGTATCAGAGCCAAAGTTTAAGTGAAATGGGTAAATTTTCAAAATAAACCTTAACTTAAACTGAAAATGGGACGAATGGGGAATGGGATGCCAAACTGAGTAGCTGCGTGCCATCAGGTATTTTCTTAAAGTTAACCGGTTTATGTGCGCATGGTACATGTTATGTGTTGTATGTAGATTTGAATACTGATATAGTCAGAACAGGTAATACTTGGGGTATGAAGAGTACAGTAAGTGGCTAATCACAACTGGCCACTGTAATTAGGGACTTACTATACTTGACATAAACTGAGTTGTTTCCTTGAATGACCGTGTTGGTGTTTGAATCTTTCAGTGTGTTAGAGAATGGCTGGTGGTAGATCTTCTAGAGCTTCTAGGGGTGGAGGCCGTGATGGCCCTGTTGCTGAACCACGCCCTAAGAGAGGAAGGCCTAGAGCTGAGAAAGAGGTTCCTGCAGAACCTGAGACTCCTCATCCAGAAGCTGGGGATGAGAGTGCGAACTTAAGGGCCTCGGTAAAGGAGGCTGTTGTTGAGGAAGTACATCAGGTCATGCAGACAATCTTACCGTCTGTGGTGACCGAAGTCATCAAGGCCGTGAAGGAAGGGGAAAGGAAGGAGAGAAACCGGGCCTCGGGGGAGCAACCGGAGCCTGAAACGATTTTCTCCGATAATGAGGAGGAAGAGGAAGAGGAGCCTGTGCGGGAGGTGGCACGAGGCTGTAACTACGGGGTGTTTATGAGATGCAAGCCCCCTACCTTTGACGGAAATGGCAATGCTGCTGCTGCTCACCGATGGGTGAGAGAGAATGGAGGTTGTTCTCGACATAAGCGAGTGCCGAGAAGATCAGAAGGTAAAGTTTGCCACCCACTCCTTTGTGGACTCGGCACTATGCTGGTGGGACAAATTGTCCAAGCTGAGGGTAATCGGGCGATCGGGAGAATGAGGTGGCCCGAACTGAAGAAGATGGTAATTGAGGAGTTCTGTCCTCACAGGGAAATGGATAAGATTGAGAGGGAGTTCCTGCAGCTGGAGGCGGGATCCATGACACACCAGCAATACACTACCAAGTTCAACGAGATGGCACGGTTGGTGCCGGATCAGGTGACGCCTCTTTCTCGGAAGATCAAGAGGTACATTCAGGGTTTACCGGTGGATGTCCGCCGGCATATGATCGCCGCCCGGCCAAGTACGTTTAGGTCGGCGGTTGATTTGGCCGGAAGACTTTATGATGAGAGGGGAGTGGTGGTGGTTGAAGCGAATAGGAAGGGTGGTGGTGATCGAAGCGGGAACGGGAAGAGGTTTGGTCGGGGTGAGGCCTCGACGGGTAACAAAAAGGCACGGGTGGATGACCGCCGCGTGGCCACACCGGGAGCAGGGTCGAGGAGGTGTGGAAAGTGTGGAAAGGAGCATGCGGGAGAATGCAGGCTGGGTTTGAACGTGTGCTTCAAGTGTGGGAAAACTGGGCATATGGCGAAGGATTGCCTGACGGGCAAATGTTTTAACTGTGGGGAAATTGGTCATATGAGCAGGGATTGCAAGAAGCCGAGGGCTGAGAGTTCAGGGGCGAAGAGGACGGGAGGTGATGGACCGAGGGCGAGCGCCAGGGCATTCACCATGACACAGGAGGAGGCTAGGACGGACCCTGATGTTGTGTCCGGTACGTTTCTGGTGAACCAAACTTTAGCTTCTGTGTTATTTGATTCTGGTGCTAGTAGGAGTTTTATTTCTGCTGCTTTCTGTGCTAAGCTGCCTGTTAGTAGTAGACGTGTTGATGCGCCCTTTGATGTAGAAACTGCCATAGGTAAGTCTACCAGGATTTCTAAGATGATAGAGAATTGTGATGTGGAGCTTGAGGGTCATAAGTTTCCTGTTAGACCGTTTGTGATGACCTTAGGTGGTTTTGATTTGGTACTTGGGATGGATTGGTTAGCGGACTTCGAGGCGAACATTGTGTGCCGCAAGAAGATGATTCGGTTGTCGGCGCCTGACGGTAGTGCAGTGACGGTATATGGTGATCGGGTTACTACGATTCCGAAGGTGATCTCGATGGCAGTGGCGGGAAAGTGTATGAGGCGTGGATGTAGTGCCTACTTGGCCTATGTAAAGGATGTGGATACGCCAACACCACAACTAGCCGATGTACCGGTTGTGTGTGACTTTCCAGATGTGTTTCCAGAAGATTTATCAGGAGTGCCACCTGACAGGAGATCGAGTTTCAGATTGATCTGATACCGGGTGCCCAACCTGTTGCCAAGGCACCGTATCGGTTGGCTCCGACCGAATGAAGGAGTTGATGGAGCAGTTGCAAGAGTTGCTTGACAAGGGGTTCATTAGACCAAGTATCTCTCCTTGGGGTGCTCCGGTCCTGTTTGTAAAGAAGAAGGACGGTAGTATGAGGATGTGCATCGACTACCGCGAGCTAAACAAGTTGACAGTGAAGAACCGATACCCCTTACCGAGGATAGATGATTTGTTCGATCAGCTTCAGGGTGCCAGTTGGTTTTCGAGGATAGATCTTCGATCTGGTTACCATCAGTTGAAGGTGAAGGAGCAAGATATTCCTAAAACAGCTTTCCATACGCGCTATGGTCACTACGAGTTTCTTGTCATGTCCTTTGGCTTGACCAACGCGCCAGCTGCTTTTATGGATTTGATGAACCGTGTGTGTCGGCCTATGTTGGATAAATCAGTGATTGTGTTTATTGATGATATCCTGATTTATTCGAGGAGCGAAGCAGAGCATGCCGGTCACATTCGGGAGGTTCTAGAGACGCTGAGGAGGGAGAAGCTGTATGCAAATTCTCCAAGTGCGCGTTCTGGTTGCGCGAAGTTCAGTTCTTGGGTCACGTGGTGAATCCCGATGGGATTATGGTGGACCCGGCAAAAGTGGAGGCGGTTATGCAATGGAAGTCGCCAAAGACGCCATCCGAGATTCGTAGCTTCTTGGGTTTGGCGGGTTACTATAGAAGGTTCATCCAAGACTTCTCCAAGATTGCTTCTCCACTAACCAAGTTGACCCGAAAAGATGTGAAGTTTATATGGGGTCAAGCTCAAGAGAAGGCGTTTGAAGAATTAAAGGCGAGATTGACTCAAGCTCCTGTTCTGTCGTTACCCGATGGAAGTGAAGATTTGGTGGTTTATTCCGATGCTTCTTACTCGGGGTTGGGGTGTGTATTAATGCAGAGAGGAAAGGTTATAGCCTATGCATCCCGACAGTTGAAGGTTCATGAGGTCAATTATCCTACTCACGACTTGGAGCTAGCAGCTGTGGTCTTTGCTTTAAAGATTTGGAGGCACTACCTCTACGGAACGAAGTGCACCATATTCACTGACCACAAGAGTCTGAAGTACTTCTTTGAGCAGAAGGATTTGAACATGAGGCAGAGGCGGTGGTTGGAACTTATAAAGGATTATGATTGTGAGATCCACTACCATCCGGGCAAGGCCAACGTGGTGGCTGATGCTCTTAGTCGGAAAGAGAGGCCCGAGCCGATCCGGGTGAAAGCCTATCAGTTGATCATGACCTCTGATGTAATGAAGCAGGTTAAAGAGTTTCAAGATGAGGCACTGAAAGAAGATCATCTTAACTCTGAAAGGATGAGAGGTCTGGTTGGAGAATTGGGTGAAAACACGCTCGGTGTTAGAACTCGATTTGATCGTGTGTGGATTCCTCGTTTTGGGGATCTACGGGGGAAGATAATGGATGAAGCTCACAAGACTCGGTACTCCATTCATCCTGGTGCCACGAAGATGTACCATGATATGAAGAAAGATTATTGGTGGCCGGGTATGAAGCGCGATGTGGTGGAGTACGTGAGTAGGTGCCTTACTTGCTTACAGGTGAAGGCCGAGCATCAAAAGCCGTACGGGAAGATACAACCTTTGGATATACCGGAATGGAAGTGGGAGCACATCACCATGGATTTCATTACAAAGCTGCCGCGTACCCCGAAGGGGTATGATGCCATATGGGTGATAGTTGATCGTTTGACGAAGAGTGCTCACTTCCTACCGATTCGCGAGACATATTCATCCGAGAGGTTGGCTGATCTGTTCATCAAGGAGATTGTGACTCGTCATGGTGTGCCGGTGTCTATCGTGTCGGATCGCGACACTCGGTTTACATCTAAATTCTGGAAGAGGTTCCACGATGCTATGGGGACGAGGTTACATATCAGCACGGCTTATCATCCCCAGACTGATGGTCAGTCAGAAAGGACCATCCAGACGCTGGAAGACATGCTTCGGGCATGTGTGATTGATTTTGGTGGAAGTTGGGATGACCACCTACCGTTAGCCGAATTCTCATATAACAACAGCTATCACGCCAGCATTGGCATGCCTCCATATGAGATGCTATACGGTAGGAGATGCAGAACACCCGTTTGTTGGGGTGATATTGGTCAGAAGGAATTGGGGAGCGTCGAGGTAATCGAGGCTACGACTGAGAAGCTTGAGAAGATCAAAGCCTTCATGAAGGCAGCCAAAGACAGACAGAAGTCGTATGCTGATAAACGACGCAGGCCGATTGAGTTCCAGGTGGGTGACCGGGTTATGTTGAAGGTCTCACCTTGGAAGGGTATCATTCGCTTCCGAAAGCGGGGCAAGTTGAGCCCAAGGTATATAGGCCCTTTCCGAATCATTGCTCGAGTAGGAGAGGTGGCCTATAGACTGGAGTTGCCAGATGAGTTAAGTGGAATTCACCCGACATTCCATGTATCTCATCTAAGGAAGTGCTTAGCAGATGAAGATATGATTGTCCCATTGGAAGACATCGAAGTAGATGAACGACTCAATTATGTGGAGCAACCAGTGGCAATCATCGACCGAAAGGAGAAAAGGCTAAGGAATAAAGTGGTTCCTCTTGTGCGTGTACAATGGAAGCACAGGAAGGGATCCGAGTCAACGTGGGAGACCGAGGAAGAAATGAGACAGCATTATCCACGTTTGTTCGAGGAATAACAGGTTTCGGGGACGAAACCTATTTAAGGGGGGTGGACTTGTAACACCCGGAAATTTATTATTTTGAAGCCGGCGAAGAAAGAAAAGAAATAAAGTCCAAAGTCGAGGGACCAAACTCGCCAACGAAGAAAAGTCGAGTAATGTGGTGATATGTGTAGGGAGAGGGCAGCCCACTCTCCCCACACTTCACACATTTCAGCTCACAAAGAAGAGAGAAGAGAGAAAGAGGAGAAAAGGGAGAAAAGTGGTGTTTCGGGTGATTCGGGTGTCCAAATCCGTCGAGTAGCAAGCCAAATCGAAGCTCTCGTCTTTGTGCTCGATTGTGTGAGTTCTAGGACCCCACTTTTACTTGTTTTCAACTGATTTTGGGGCTGGAAAGTGTTCAAAAACCCGTTTTTATGTGTGTGTGTGTTTGACCCATTTGGGTGTGATGTGTATGATGCGTTTAGAGTATGATTTCGGGCTTGTGTGTGCTTGTATGGTGTTAAGGTATACATTCCTAAGGTCCAGGAGGGTTGATTTAGGCTTAGAATGGGTTCGGATGAGCTTGGAGGCCGAAAATGGCAGATTGGGTTCGGGATGAACTCCATTCTGCATCAGCTAGGGCTAGGCGACCGAATGAAGGCCATACGGCCGAATGAGGGCGATTGAAGGTCATTCGCACGATTGGGACTCAGTCGCACGACTGGGATTCCAGTCGCATGAGGGTTGTACGACTGAGGGTTCAGTCGCATAGATGCTTAGTCGCATGAGTCCATTCGCATGAGGTTAGTCGCATAGGTGCCCATTCGTAGTAGTCCCATTCGCACAAGGTCCATACGCACGATTGGATGTTCATTCGCATAGATGACCATCCGCATGGGTCCAGTCGCATGATGTTCAGTCGCATGGAGGCCATGCGACTGAAGGGTGTCCATACGCCCGAATAGGGCTGTTGCACCCGAATGAATGTGTAGTTTGACTTTTGGTCTTCGGGGAAAGGTCTAGATGTAAGTTTGGACGTAAAGTAATCCGTAAGAGCATGTAAGAGTATGGTTATAGCCTTAGAGTGCATATAGGGCATGATGATGATGATGACGATGATGTTGCATGTTTATGCATATTATGAATGTATGATGCTGCCCTGATGATGATGATGAATATGTTTGATATGTTCCTTGCTATGATGTATGATTACCTTTCTTATGGCTTTACATATTATGACGAATGAAATAAAGTATTATGTAACGTGAAGTGGAAAGAAATGACACGTCTTGCATGCATCGGATAACGGGTCCTTCTTTGTGATTGACCATTATGTGGAACCTCTACCGCTTACCCTTAGTACTGTGGCATACGTTTAGCTGTTCATTTATTGACTTCGGCCCAGTGGCTATGACCGTCGGTTATCATTAGTACTGTGGCATACGTTTAGCTGTTCATTTATTGACTTCGGCCCAGTAGCTAAGACTGATTGGTTAACCCCGGTACCGTGGCATACGTTTAGCTGTTCATTTATTGACTTCGGCCCGGTAGCTGTGACTAATTGGGGTGTAGCATATGGTATTGGTATGGATGATGTCCGATGCGCAAGTAAGTTAAAAGGAACGAATGAATGAATGAAGAAGATAATAATGATATTATCTATGCGTACGTATGATGTGTGATCATGTCAAAGTAACGAATGGTTTTATATGAAAGTAAAGTATATTTTATTATTAAAACTAGAACTCACTCAGCAACGCTGACTTTTAGTGCATTTTCCAGTTGGCAGGTAAATGATTGCTGAGGATGGCATGAGGTGGCTACTCAGCTCTTTTGGGATGGCATCCATTCATTTAATGCTTTTGTGATGTAATGCAACAATGTATTTTGTAACCGATTGACGCTGTATTATTTGGCAAAAGTTTTTATAATGAAATGAGATGCCTTTTTTTTTTTTAATGTTTCCGCTGCGATGTTTTCTTAATGCAATTGTAATTATACGTTTTATGCGCGATGAATGACCAACTGTAAGCGTCCCGGGAACGGGGCCTTACAGTTCATAACTATCCAAAGTTTTTGCTTTTACAAGAACCAGATAAAGTTTTCGCAAAATTGATTATACAAAAACTATCTTTCTTGCTGAGTTTTGCAAAAACTATCCAAAATCAATCAAAATTCGAATGCTCCATAATATGATGAGTTTTGCGAAAGCTATCTAAAATTAATTAGAATGCAAATACTCCATAATATGTGAAAATTCAAAGTTTTCGCAAAAGGCTGTACATAATAGGTAGTTTTCGCTTTCAAATAGGATGTCTGGTTCAATCTTGAAATTGTTTCTCACACCTTCAATCTCTCCAGTCACTAAATTGAACACTAAACGGCTCAACCAACACCAAATCCAAGCCAATTCGACACAGATTTGACTTAGTTGTTCATTGTTTCAGTTGAAAGCATCGTCGCGACTAAAAATCAACTCCATTTGCATTCAATTTCAATCTACTTACACCAAAAACTGTACAAGCCTCTCGTCTATCACTGTCAGCTTAAGATGACACCAAATTCAACTTCAATTTGTGTTTCTTCATCAACCAAAGCTTTTATTAAGCACCTAGGCTTTGACACCAATTGTAAAGGATCATATTTTTATAGAAATCATTAAACTATGATCGAGGAATGAAAACATTTTATCTTTAAGCACACAAAAAGTAATCAAATCGCTCAAATATGTTTTCCTTAGCAATTACATAATGTATGAAATGAAAACTATTACAAATTACATCAAAATAGAACTATTATACTAAAACATGAAGTTTCCGCATGATTATAGTCCTCACACCATGTGAGTTTTCTCACGGCATTTAGTTTTCGCTTCCTACTAGTTTTCGCACAACATGAAGTTTTCGCATGTTTGAAGTTTTCTCATCAACCAAAATCATTTAAAATTTCATTTTCCAAGCATCAATTTGTGAACTTTACACATTCTTTATAGAGTTAATTTCAATTTTGCTCCATAAGATATGACAAAACTAACCAATTTCCTTCAAACGTTTAAAAAAATCAATTTTAGTTCAAGAGTTTAGTCATTTGTTTCAATACTAGTCCAAAAGATTCGTTATCTTTGATTAAAGTTGTAACAATTGATGAAAATTTTGGATTGAAATTGAATAACTTATAAAATTTTTGAATTTAAAATGATGTTTTTAATCATTTGAAGGAAATTGATTATTTTGTTAAAATTCAGTAAGCAAAATAGAATTTAACTTTTATTTATAGTGTAATCATTAAATTTTTGAATTATAATGTTTGGGCACAAAGTTTATTTTATATATATATTTTTAATATTTGTCATATAACTCCTATTTTAAAAAACTTATAATATACATTTATCAACTATTTATTTTCAAAAACTTATCATAAAAACTTTTGTACTTTAAATTTTTCCCACGAAGTTTAATTAAATTTAAAAACTTATCATAAAAACTTTTGTACTTTAAATTTTTCCCACGAAGTTTAATTAAATTTTATCCTTATTGTTAATATACATTTTCCCCTCTCAACTTTAATTAAAGTTATAATATTTGGAAATCTTTGTCTCCCTTATCGTTTTAATATAAATTTTAATTGATTTATAATTATTCTTATCATACGTTCGGCATAGATCCGAATTGAAATACTAACATACAAGTAATAGAAATATAAAATATCGTAGTTTATCTTTTTTGATTTTATCCAGTGAAACGTTCTTTTTTCTACCTACTTCTTGTCATAAATTTTATTTTTAACTGAAATTATCAGATTTTCTGTTGCGTCAACACCCCGCGATAAAACACAAGTTTATGTCTACTAGTTTATTTATAAAAACCAACTTTATACTTCTTAGACCATTTAAATGCATTAAATTAAAAAGATACAGTGTACAAGTCTTTTCTTCGTGTTAATCTGATGCTAAAAGGCAAATTGCTGACTCTTGACCAAACAAAACAAATAAGAAAGAAACTTTAGTTTAGGTACGAGTCACTTTTTTCTTTTATTTTTGACTCAAAAGTGAGCATGCAATAAAAAACTAGTTGCAATGGTCTTGTCATAATTTAATGTTCATGCAAAGTAAAATTGTTAAATATATAATTAAATCTCTTTTTTTTATTTGAAATAGTGGAATTCTCAGAGTGTTTCGGCAAGAGTTCCAAGCGAGGAAAATTTCTATGCGCACAAAACAGGGAATAAGTTAGTAATTTTAAACAAAATTTATAAAGTTTAGTTAGATAAAATAAACATGTCATGACGGTTTATTTGAATTTTATAAAAAAATTATTTATAAAAACTTATCAAAGAAACATCAAATACGATTAAAAAAATACAAAATAATATTATGTCTTACGCGACTTGATTTTAAATAAAATTTATATCGGAATCTAGATAAATAAAATAAAATGAAATATTGGGGTTCGAAACGTCAATATGAAACGGATAAACGAGCACCATTCACACCGAATTACCGACATAAGTAATTGAATATTAAAATTATGTAAATAGATAATGGACATATAAGTAATAAGTAAATTTTTCTCTATAAAAAAAAAATATTAACCAATAAAAAATAAGCACTATTTGCCCAAACTAAATGTGTAGTGGTATATAACTAGGATTGTTCATAGGCGCGTTGCGCCAGAGCGGAGTGGGTAAGATTGTTGATTAGTCCTAAATAATGCATCGATTGCTTAGTATGTGGGGTCTCACGTATATATTTACGACAATTAATACATAAATGCAGGTAATAAAAATTGACACTCAAATGGTACGTGTATTATCATCACGTAGCTTATAAGTAATCCACTGAAAAAATATTAAAATTTGCTAAAAGAAAATGGGAAAAAATGACCAAACGGGTTGGGAGTGGAAGAGGAAGAACCAACGGTTCATTTATGCAAAGCAAATGTCTCAACCACCCTGTTAAGTTAATAATCCAAACGAAACCAATTGTACATATATAAAAAAATGATAGATTAAGATAATCAATGCATGATCAAGGAAAACAAAAGTAAACATAATAAAATTAAATTACCATTATTATCATATTCCATTGTTTGTAAAAAAATAAAAAACATGATAGAGTTGTGTAAAGAAGAGAAAAAAATACCATAAAAATTAACCTATATGTATATAAAATACATATATTGATAAATTGATTAGTGGTTCAATGAAAACACATATGGTATGAGATTTTGTACAACATGAATAAGAAGTTGTATTTTGTTATGTTGTGATAGTGGATATTCTAAGTGGGACCTATCACCAATTTATATTGTGAGCAATGCACTCGACAAAGAGAAATTTTAATAGTTTAAATGGTGAATGATGGAAAGCTATGTGGCATAACTATAAAACTCTTAAACTTTCTTGTAGCTAAGAGTTTCTCATTATATAGATAGATAATTAGGTTATAGTGGTTACTATTCTTCTATACTCTCCATTTAGTTAGGATTTTTTTAAGTACCAATGTTTAAAAGTTTTTTTAATATAGAAAATCATGAGAATAATAATTTATATATCTATTTATGTATTAGGTTAATACTTCATGTATTATATGAATTAAATAAATAACGAGAAAATATCATAATTTTTTTTGAACAACTAGCAAGGCATTTCATTTATAAAAAAACAGTGCGGGGCTAGAACAAATACATGTTACATTGAAGATTGGATTATGGATCCCAATCATCAGGAAGACATGAATTCTTAGAATTCATAGAAAGCATTACAAACTTATGTTTTGAAAATATATGTAATTTTACAAGTTTAAAATATGATATGCGTGTATTATGTTTATCATCTAAAACAAAAAATATAAAATCACTTTATGTTTTCTTATGGATTTATAATTTGAAATACTTACATAAATAAAATGTGGAGGCTAAGTGTTGGATCAAGAGAGGCTGTTGCAACCAAAACCATATCACTTAGAAGATTTTGAGTACAACATACAAAGACTTCCGAAGCCAAGTGTGGGACTTCCGAAGGAAGAAGGAGCTCTTCCGAAGTCTAAATGTAAAATACACTTCCGAAGGAAAACTCCAACTTCCGAAGATAAAGAAGTTACTTCCGAAGAATCAAGACTTGAAGACAAAGTTCTGAAGTCAACTTCCGAAGTATAAAGAAGTCCTTAAAGCCTCGGAAGCATAGAAGCATCTTCCGAAGTATAAGTGGCTTCGGAAGAACTTGTTCTTCCGAAGCCAGTTAACCTTCGGAAGACACTTCTATTATCCAGTAGACATAAGTATGGTCTGTCTGACAGTCCGCTGCAAATCTCTGAGATACTGCATGGCGTTTTCTCAAAAGCCATGTAGTTGACCATACTTTAATCTACTGTTTACCTTTTTATGTTAAGTACAGTTGCCATCTTTAGTTGGTGACAAAAGGTAAGTCATGGACATGTCATGACTACCATATCTTAGATAATACTTTATCTAAGATAGCTTAACTATAGCATTGTAGTATATGCTTTAGTCATAGGTTTCCAGCTGGTATCAAGTATAACCGGCTGTAGGATCTAGTATATATAGTTTCTCATTGTAACTCATGTTCTATGCTTGTAAGTGTCTTGTAATCTTGAGTTGAGAAGTAATATATACAAGTACCTTGAAAATACTCCTGCTTGTTGCTTTGATTACTTATTATATTATTATCAACTCTTTTTAAAGGCATTGCTTCATCTTGTTTGAGTGATATTATAAGTGAGTTTGAGAGAATTACAAGTGTTAAGTGACAAAACCCGATCCTGCAATTGGTATCAGAGCTTTTTAGGCTCTTGATTGTGAGATCTTACCATCCTAATCAACCAGTTTTTCAATCCTCCTTATACCTCACTCAAAAATGGCCCTCATCAAATCTGAAGTTGAAATGGGAACGATGACCAAAGCTCCCATCATCGATCCTGAAAACTTCAGGTCTTGGAGCAGAAGAATGGAAGGCTTCATCAGATACCAGGATAGCAAGATGTGGCAGTCCATCGTTAATGGCCCGTACAAGCCAAAAGTTGCTGGTGGAAACGGTGCCATGATCGAGAAGGCTGTTGAAGACTACTCCGATGAAGACAGGAAGAAGCTTGACATAGACAGCAATGCTATGACTGTTCTCATGACTGCAATCCCAAACTCCATCATGGTGGGGTTTGAGCATTGTAAGTCAGCCAAAGAACTCTTTGATGCACTTGCTCAAATGTACTCGAGCTCTAATGATTCAAAGAAGGACTCACTGAAGCAGCAGTTTGAGAACTTCACCTATGTTGCTGGAGAAACTTTTAGCCAGCAATATTTCAGGTATATGGATCTTATCTCCTCCCCCAATCTGTGGGAATCACTCAAGAACTTAGAGACCTTACCAGAAAGTTCATGAGTGCTCTACCCAATGAGTGGACTTTCTACTGTGTCTCCATTAAGAGAACAGAGAATTTAAACACTCTCACCATGACCGAACTTTATGGGATCCTTGATGGATACCATTTGGAAATGGAAAGTAAGAAGGGTCACCAAGCAAGCAGACCCTTGAGCCTTCCTGCTAGCAACGCTTTAATGGTTGCTGAAGGCTCAGGTATCTCCCAGTCTCAGCAGTACCTGGCATACACCCAGCAGCCATCTTGTTCATCTGGGCCTTATATCACATTCCCTGAGACTCCAAGGTCTCATCAAGCTCAGCAAAGCTCCTTTCAGGAGGGCTGCGCGTTTGTCTCAGGGAGTGGACACTCCTAATGATCATCAGTTTTGCTTTGATGATCTTGAGTGCTTCAGTCCAGATGACATAGAGTATGTGGACATTGTCCAGCAAATGGCTCTCCTTACCTACAGAGCGAAGAAGTTCTTTAAGAGAACTGGAAGGCAATTCCCTCAAAACCCAATCACTAGCAAGTTTGGGTTTGACAAGAGCAAGGCTAAGTGTTACAACTGTAACCAGCTTGGCCATTTTGCAAGGGAATGCAAGGCTCCCAAGTCCAACCCGGGAACCTCACAGGCCTCCACACATCCTTCTACACCAAAGCCCAATGGGAAGTCAACTGAAACAGCAGCTATGGCTCAAGAAGTTGACTGGAGTTTTGTGGTCAAGATGTGACTCCGCTCAAGCACTCATGGCAGGAACAGATGAAAATAAGGTATATGAACATCTCTGTACCCCTGCTTGTATTGCTAAGGTTAAGTTGTACCAGGACTACAATATGGAAATTAAATCCGATATTGAGTCTTTAAATGTGCTAAAATCTGACTTTAAAAGAGCTGAATCTGACTACCAAAAGAAAATTGAGGAGTTAGAGAAAACTGTATCTCTTTTAAAACATGAACACACCAACTACAAGACTCAAATCAAGGATTTAATATCCAAATTGACTGAGGCTCAAGCCCAGCTTGTCACAGCTGAGGCTCAAGCCAGGAAGTATGCTATTGCTGAGCAAAACTTCCAAGCCATACTTGCATCATCCTCTCACTCCAAACTTTGCTATCAAAACAAAAGTGGGTTGGGAACCAATGAAATTGTTCCACCACACTCTTATGAGTCTGTAAGACAACCAAGATGTGGTACTGAAGAGCAAGAGGTTCCATCTGTTGACCCACCTTGTAAAGAGTCAAAGAGTGATGCAACTGTGGAAACCATGACCATCACAGGGAAGGAACAGGTAATTGAGCCCTCCCAGACCAATGATGATCAAACCCTGACCACCAAAGCCAGAAGAAGCAGGGCTAAAGCAGCCAGAAAAACTGCCAAGAAGGTGGCTGAATCCAAGCTGAAGATAGACCCAAAGCAAAAGGGTGTATTCATATCAGCAGGATTCCAGGTGGTTGGACCTTCTGATTCAGGAAAAGAGTATAGTACCAGTACTCCTATCCTACCAAAGGATCAGAAGTTAAAGGGAAAGGTTGCTGATGAGGAGAAAAAGAACAAGAAACAGCAACCCTCCAATTCCCAGAAAATTAACATTGCATGCATAATGTGTGGTCTGCAAAACCACATGGCTAAAGATTGTTACTACAATCCTGCTAGCACACATTATGCAAATAATGTTAAAAGAGAAGGAGTCAGGGAAGGTTTCACATTTGGACCATATCAAATGGTTCAAGTGATGAAAAAGGGAAAGCTTGTTTCCGAAGCAAGGCTTGTCTCGGAAGAAAACTCTTCTTCCGAGAGGAAAAAGGCTTCGGAAGTGAAAGCTGCAAAGACTCACAAAAGAGTCCCCTTGAAACCATCCCAGAAGAAGACTGCTTCGGAAGAAAAGGTGGTGAAGGTCTCTTCCGAAAAGAAAGAAGCTTCGGAAGAATGCCAAGCTACAAAAGCTTCATCAAGCTCATCTTCTATGATCAACCAAGGGATGGAATGGAAGATCAAGGAAGATGCTGTAGCCCAAACCTCTTCTTCAAAGACATCCATTGAACCCCCATGCATAAATTTTGGTTCAATCATGTCACTCTCATTGGAAGAACCCAAGACCAATAAGGCTTGGGTTTCCAATCAAAACTAATTATCTCACCTTATGTGCAGGGACATCCATATGACAAGAATAACAACATTTGGATTGTAGATAGTGGATGCTCCAGGCACATGACAGGGAACAGATCTCTCCTTCAACAATTTCAACATTATGATGGAGGTCCTGTCCAGTTTGGAGGTGAGGCCGGAGGATATATTTCTGGCAGAGGAAGTATATCCAACGGAAAGTTAAAAGTTGACAAAGTTAATTTTGTCAAACAGCTTGAACACAACCTGTTAAGTGTTTCTCAGTTTTGTGATCAAAAGCATCAAATGCTTTTCACAGAACATGAGTGCATCATCCTCAAACCTGGGATGACAATTCCTCAGGAATTGGTGCTTCTTAGATCTCCCAGGAGAGGGGATATGTACAAGCTTGATATGAACAATGCTTCCCCAATGGGAGAAGTATCATGCTTTCTTTCCAAAGCTGATAGTGATGAGTCAACACTATGGCATAAACGAATGTGTCATGTCAATTTTAAGACAATGAATAAATTGGCTAAAAATAACTTGGTACATGGTTTGCCTAAAAAGGAATTTTTCTGCAAAGATAACTGTGTTGCTTGCCTGAAAGGGAAACAACACAGGTCTTCTCATAAATCCAAAGTTGTTAACTCTATCACTACTCCATTACACTTATTGCACATGGATCTATTTGGTCCCACAAGTATAATGAGCATTGGAAGGAAATCATATTGCCTTGTGATAGTTGATGATTTTACTAGATTTACATGGGTATTCTTTTTAAGAACTAAAGATGAAACTGCTGAAACTTTAAAATCTTTTATTCTTAAAATAGAAAATCAAGTTGATCACAAGGTTAAAATAATTAGAAGTGATCAAGGGACTGTAACTCAAAAGGGATTGCCAGACAATACAGTGCTCCTAGAACTCCTCAACAAAATGGTGTTGCTGAGAGGAGAAATAGGACACTTATTGAGGCTGCTCGGACTATGTTAGCTGATTCAAAGCTGCCTCTAACATTCTGGGCAGAGGCAGTCAGCACTGCATGCTATGTGCAGAACAGAGTTCTTGTAGTAAAGCCACATGGAAAGACCCCTTATGAGCTATGGAACAAGAGGCCACCGTTCATTGGCTTTCTAAGGTCCTTTGGCAGCAGGTGTACCATACTTAACACAAAAGACAATTTGGCAAAATTTGCTGAAAAGTCAGATGATGCTATCTTTGTTGGATATTCCTCCTATTCTAAAGCTTACAGGGTTTATAATATTAAAAACCAACAATTTGAGGAATCCTCCAACATTGTAGTTAATGAGCACACTCCTTGTGTTAGGGGGAATGGCCCTGATCATATTTTTGATTTAGAATTGTTTCCAAACTATTCTAAACCATCTTGTGAGAATGTTTCAGCTGGAACAGGTGCTCAAGGCAATTCTGATGAAGATCAACTGTTTGAGCTTCCCAGACCTGCTCCAAGTTCTCCAAGAACAACAACAAATCAAGTTCCCACTATTGAAAGATCTGACAGTATAACCATTTCAAGAAATAGTGGAACTTCAACAAGGGATTCACCTGATGATCTTCAAGTCTCCTCAGGTGATCCTACACAACACCAAGCTGATGGAAGCAGCATTTTGAAGGAACAGGCAACTGTTAATGATGCTTCACAGCAAAGAAATGATGATGTTTCTCTTTCATTCAATCAGTCCTCATTGAATGAGATTGAAACAACAGCTGGACCAAGTATTCAAGCTCCAGAGCAAAATATGTCCAACTTGGACCTATCTTTGCAACTGGAGGTGATTCCAAGACTCAGAATTCACAATACTCATCCAGCTGAAAACATCATAGGGGAAGTCTCTGAGGGTGTGAGAACAAGGGGACAAACTCACAATGGGAATGTCTGCTTGTACTCATGCTTCTTATCCCAAATGGAACCCAAGAAGGTGGAAGATGCCTTGAAGGATAGTAGCTGGGTTGAATCAATGCAAGAGGAGCTGCTTCAATTCAAAAGACAAAAGGTTTGGAACCTATGTCCGCTACCATCTGGTCAAGTACCTATAGGCACCAAGTGGGTATTCAAAAGAGATGACAGAGGCTTGATTATCAAGAACAAGGCAAGACTGGTGGTTCAAGGATACACTCAAGAGGAAGGAATTGATTATACTGATGTCTTTGCACCTGTTGCAAGACTTGAGGCAGTTAGGATCTTCCTTGCTTATGCTGCATCCAAGAATTTCACTGTCTACCAGCTTGATGTCAAGTGTGCCTTTCTATATGGGGATATAGATAGGGAAGTCTATGTATGCCAGCCTCCAGGATTTGAAGACCCACAGCATCCAAACTATGTGTGCAAGTTGGATAAAGCTCTATATGGGCTGCACCAGGCACCTAGGCTGTGGTATGAGACATTGTCTCAATTTCTTCTGAAGAATGGTTATACTAGAGGAACCATTGACAAGACTCTCTTCATCAGAAAGTCTGGGAAAGACATTTTGCTAGTTCAAGTCTATGTCGATGACATCATATTTGGTTCTTCAAATGACCAAATGTGCAAAGACTTTGAGAGCATTATGAAGAAGAAGTTCGAAATGAGTTCTATGGGAAAAATGGACTTTTTCCTTGGAATTCAGGTAAAGCAACTGAAGGAAGGGTTTTTCATCAATCAATCTAAGTATGTCAATGATATCTTAGAGAGATTTGATATGAAGGATTGTAAAGCAGCAAAGACGCCCATACCCAGAAACCATGATTTATGCCCTGATTCTGAGGGGGAGGATACTGATCAACATCAGTATAGAGCAATCATTGGTTCTCTGATGTATCTCACAGCAAGTAGGATATCATGTTTGCAACCTGCATTTGTGCAAGATATCAGGCTGCTCCAAAGGTGTCTCACCTAATTGCTGTCAAGAGAATCCTCAGATACCTCAAAGGAGCACCTAAGTTAGGTCTCTGGTATCCAAGAAATAGTGATTTTAATCTCTATGGTTACTCTGATAGTGATTATGGTGGCTGCAACATCAACAAGAAATCAACATCAGGTGGATGTCAATTTCTTGGTGGAAGGATCATCTCATGGCAATGCAAAAAGCAATCCTGTGTCTCTACATCAACTGCTGAAGCTGAATACATTGCTGCTGCAAGTTGCTGTGCTCAGCTGCTGTGGATTCAAAACCAGATGATTGACTATGGATTCAACTTCATGAGCACTCCTATCCACATTGACAACAACAGTGCTATATCCATCACTGAAAATCCAGTAAAGCACTCAAAGACAAAGCATATTGACATCAGGTATCATTTCATTAGAGATATTCATGAGAAAAATCTTATAAAACTAATCAAAGTTGATTCAAATGAACAATATGCTGATTTGTTCACCAAAGCATTTGATGAACAAAGATTTAAATATCTCATTACAGCTATTGGGATGATAAACATTGACTAGTTAATCTCAATTGAAAACCTTTTCAATATGTAAAGTCTTATGTCAATACAATCTAAGCCCTGTTACAAAAGATCCTTTCTTATTTAACTAAGTATAAGTTCTTCCGAAGAGAAACTTGCCTTCGGAAGATATCTAGTATAACTTCCGAAGCAAATTTCTCATAGGATAATTTTCTTCTCGGAAGTGTACTAAGTCTCGGAAGAAGCGATTGAGGTTATCTCAGATCTACTTCCGAAGCACTTAATACTTTCCACTTGAAAGCAACATGTATCTTCGGAAGCAATTTATTTACCTTCGGAAGTACATTTGCCTTCGGAAGAACTTTACCTTCGGAAATACCTTATACTCGGAAGAAAGATTTTACTGTGTAACGGAAATCTTTTGGGCCCCACTCTGTAAAAAGTAAAGATTTTGTTAATGATGTCGGATTATTTAAATGGCTTAACCTTACCGCCCCTGTCACATCATCCTCTGAACCCTCACATCATCTTATCCAAACCACCCTTTAAACCGCCATTTCACCCATTTAAATACTTCCGGTTAATCACTTACACTCTTTTTACCAAATTCACTGCCCTAAAAGCTTTCTTCTTCTCCAATTTACCTCTCTCAGAACTTTTCCTCTGCTATCTTTCTCAAATGGCTCTAAACCCTCAGCACAACCAGTTCGCACTCCTTGACTCTTCAAGGGATGCTGACTTCTCTGATATTATCTCTTTCTTAGCCCAATCTTCATACTACACAGCACTGACCGTAAACCCTACCATTTACTCCAACCAAATGTCCGAATTTTGGGCAAATGGTCGGATTGAAACCCTAAATGGGGTTCGTGCTATCAGGTCAAGTGTTTGTGGCCAAGAGTTGGTCATTACTGAACAAATCATCAGGGAGCATCTTGAGCTCCATGATGAAGGCGCACCGACGGAATTCCCCAAATCTGAGTTAGATAACTCTTATCTCCAAATGGGATACGGTGGAGATGTAAGCAGGTCTACAGTCTACAAATTCAACTTCTCCTACAAGTGGAAGTTCCTGCTACATGTGGTTCTTCACTGCCTATCTAACAAATCCGGGGGATGGGATCAAATTCCCTATGAACTCGGGTGCTTAGTTCATGGGTTGGTACAAGGCCTGCGCTTCAACTACTCAAGGTTTGTGCTGACTAACCTCATGGGAAATCTGCAAAGGGACACATTCTTTATGTATCCCAGATTTCTACAGCACATAATCAACTGCGAGCTAGATCAGGGTAAGCTTGTCTGTGCAGCTGCTCTGTCTGCTCCCCAAATGAGGCCGACCATCTTCAAAGTCTTGAAGAGAGTGTCTACCAACTACACTGGAAGGGATACCGCACTACTTCCAGGTATGATTGAGCCAATGGCTCCTGGTGACATCCCTGTTAACCCCACAGGTGATGAACCCACACCAGCAACTACCCTCACCATTCCAAATCTACCTTCTCCTCCAATCACTGTCACCTACCAGAGACGTACCAAACGAACCCTTGTTCAATCTACTCTGATTGAACAAGCCCCTCCTCTTCAAACCAAAAAGGCTAGAGTGGAACAAGGGGCTCCCACTCAGCCAGAGGTCCACCAATCCTTCACTATTGACCTCAATATGGGTCTTGAGTCTCCTCAGTCTCAGACCCATGAGCCCATAATCCCAGCTGATAGCCCTCAGGGTGAGTCTCTATACTCCCCTGAGCAGCCACCAAGGGACAGCTCAATGCCTTTTGACATTGATCAAAGTCCCGGGTCCTTAGGTCTTCATTCCTTTTCTTTTACTGACCTATTGACCGGAGCTGGTGAAGAGACTATGTCTCTCAAAGGCGATGAAGTTGATCCACAACACCCCATTAAGGATCAACAGAGCCTAGAGAAACCTCTTGTCTCTAGCCCACACCAGCAAAGCCCTACTGAGGTGAGTCCCACTGATGTGGAGGGGACTCATGTAGATTCAGCTGCCACTACTGAAGGAGCCTCATTGGATCCTCAGGACAGTGGTAACGATAGTCAGACTGAATCTACGGCAACCATGCCCTATGATGCCTCTGAAAGAGACATCATTGTGCAAGGGAAACCAGGGTGCCAAGAAACCACATCTGGTGGTGAGGATGAACATACTAGGTATGTTACCTCATCTCCCCGTGATTCTTCAAAGAAGATGAGGGAAGAATGCAACTCACAATAAGAGACCTACTTTCTAAAGTCTCAAACCTTGAATCAAAGGTTAAGACTTTAGAGGATAGGTCTGCCACTCAGCAACTTGAGATTGAAAATCTCAAGGCCAAACTAGCTGAGAAACAGATTGAGAGATCTGTTAGGCATGTACCAGTTCAAGTCTCCTTGACCTCTTCCTCTAGCTCATCTACCTCTCAAGATGATGCTACCAAAAAGGGGGAGAATGTTGAGGAACAAAGCCAAAGACAGGATTCCATCAGTCAAGCTCTTACTTCTTTGAGCTCAAGACAACAAGCTGCCATCTTCCCTGAGCCTCCTCCAGTTGTGTTTCAAGTGGATCAAAGGATGCTTCAGGATCTAAATAGGATCTTCAACAAGTTCCTTTTAGAGTCCCTAATTGATCAACCCAGTCCGGATATGTCTGTGATTTACTTTGGAGCTCAAGAGCTTCAGAGGTTGAATGCACCTCCTACCACTGTTGAGGAAGTTGGTCAACCTAAGGCCCAAGTGGAACCTGAGATTGATTTCGAAGGGGAAACTAGGACTGATGGCCCAGCAACTGAAACAGTTGGGACAGAAGGTGTGTTTTCACAGGCTTCCGAAGCACAATTCGAAGCCTCGGAAGAACCAACACAAACTTCCGAAGCTGAAATTGCTGCTGCGGAAGGACTGTTCTCTCTTTCCGATGATCTAATAGTCACAGATGCAATTCTGGAACTTGCATCTGAGGTTAATAGGGAGGACTTTCTCAGCCAACCACTAGCTATTACATCTGCATTGACCTCAGCTCCTACCTCCACCATCCAACCTGAATCTTCTACCCAAGAACCACCAAAGTCTAGCACTTCCGAAGACATTAAAGGCAAAAGGAAGATGACTTCGGAAGAGCTTCAGGAAGAAGAAAGGTTGGAGAAACTTAAAAGGAAAGGAAGACTGCCAACTGGGAAACTGTTAGCTGCAAGTTCAAAAGCAGCTGCAGCCAACCAAGAGGCAATCAACAATAGAAGAAGGGTGGAGGTAATTGATAGACTTGTCAGTCTAGGGGCTGCTTCGGAAGATGTACTCCTGCTACCATTAGAGGAGCTGATAGAGCTTGAAAAGGCAACCTTGCTGCAAAGACAGCAAAAAGAAGAAGCTGCAAGGTTGGCCTTGGAAGAAGAAAGGCTGAGAAAAGAAAGAGAAGCTGATCTGCAGCTCAGGAGAGAAAGGATCACTTTTCTACTCTCCAGAGGATTCTCTCAAGAGGAGTTGCCTCCACACAATAGTGACACGATCTTATGGCTCTTTAACAAAGAGCAAGATCAAATGGAGAAGGAGAGAAAGAGAGCTGCAAGGGAGAAGCTGGTAGAGAAGAAGAAGAAAGAAGAAGAGGCTGGACTGTCTGCCGCCAAGAAGATAGGTGAGAAAGCTTGGATGAAGAACTATCTTAAAGCTCATGGCTTCTCTGGCAGGCAAGTGGGTCCAATGTCTGAGAAGACTCTCCAACGACATGTCAGTGACATCAAGGCTGACATTCGTGCGGGGAGAAGAAAGGAGATGTATAGAAGGGGACAGGGGATGACCTTCAAAGCCACCTTCAGCCCAATATCCAAACCCAACATCAACCTGAACCAATACCCTTTCCCTTCCCAATCAAAACTGAACCTGAACCTTTCACCCCTGAACCTACACCATCACAACTACCAACTCCCTCACCTCAACCACCTAAACTACCCATCATCCAACCTAAAACCTTACCCAGAACCCAAACTCCTAAACCTACCCAACAACCAATCAAACCATCCCCTCAGCCTTCCAAACATCTCTCTATGGAGGAATTCAAGGCGATCAAAACCAAGCTCATCAACTGCACTACTCTGAGCGACATCTCATGTGAGGAGGATACAGTCAACCTGACTTATGTTGATGGATCCTCAAGTTCCCTCACTAGAGATGAGTTTCTTGATCTGCCAAGAGGAACTTTGGACCAAGCCGCAAGACTCCTTGGCCTCAATTCAGATACATTGAATGAGGAAGAAAAGAAGCTGAGGAGAAGGCTGGTGACTCTGCTGGACACAAAGAAAGGAGATAGGGTACCAAGACAATCTCTTGTACCCAGAAAGAAGATAGTTCAGTGGAGGTTCGAAGACTCTTCTCACAACTTTGTTGTTGAGAGAGAGAATGGTGAGATTAACAGGCTGAATGCCTCATCTCTGCTACACTTAAGCAGATTTGATATTGCTGAATTAGCAGAGAAACCATTCTCCAACCCCTCAAACTCCGATGTAGCTGCTCACATCAGAAATCATCTAGGCAGCCTTCACATGGCCGAGCTCACTGCAAGAAGCAAGGTCGAAGAGGAGTCAAAACTGAGAGAGGAGGAGGAAAGGAAAGGATCAGCAACCAAAGGCAAAGCCTTTCTTCAAATGGTTGAAGGTCCTGAACTTGAGTCCATAGTTAGATGGGAGTATGACTACAACTCCCGTCAACTAACTCTCTTTAGGGGGTCACAACAAAGGGTACATGTCATTCAAAGTGATAGACTGGATCTCCTATCCACGAATGACTTGTACAAGCTTCTCAGCACCACTTCCGGGAAGAACAGAGAGACAGACAAATATCTTTTGTCCCTGGTGCTGAAAACTTTGAGAAGTAGAGATAAGTGAAGTTTTGGTAGCATCAGCCTAGGGGGAGTTTGTTGGATCAAGAGAGGCTGTTGCAATCAAAACCATATCACTTAGAAGATTTTGAGTACAACATACAAAGGACTTCCGAATCCAAGTGTGGGACTTCCGAAGGAAGAAGGAGCTCTTCCGAAGTCTAATGTAAAATACACTTCCGAAGGAAAACTCCAACTTCCGAAGATAAAGAAGTTACTTCCAAAGAATCAAGATTTGAAGACAAAGTTCTGAAGTCAACTTCCGAAGTATAAAGAAGTCCTTAAAGCCTCGGAAGCATAGAAGCATCTTCCGAAGTATAAGTGGCTTCGGAAGAACTTGTTCTTCCGAAGCCAGTTAACCTTCGGAAGACACTTCTATTATCCAGTAGACATAAGTATGGTCTGTCTGACAGTCCGCTGCAAATCTCTTCCGATGCTACCAAAAAGGGGGAAAATTTTGAGGAACAAAGCCAAAGACAGGATTCCATCGGTCAAGCTCTCTTACTTCTTTGAGCTCAAGACAACAAGCTGCCATCTTCCCTGAGCCTCCTCCAGTTGTGTTTCAAGTGGATCAAAGGATGCTTCAGGATGTAAATAGGATCTTCAATAAGTTCCTTTTAGAGTCCCTAATTGATCAACCCAGTCCGGATTTGTCTGTGATTTACTTTGGAGCTCAAGAGCTTCAGAGGTTGAATGCACCTCCTACCACTGTTGAGGAAGTTGGTCAACCTAAGGCCCAAGTGGAACCTGAGATTGATTTCGAAGGGGAAACTAGGACTGATGGCCCAGCAACTGAAACAGTTGGGACAGAAGGTGTGTTTTCACAGGCTTCCGAAGCACAATTCGAAGCCTCGGAAGAACCAACACAAACTTCCGAAGCTGAAATTGCTGCTGCGGAAGGACTGTTCTCTCTTTCCGATGATCTAATAGTCACAGATGCAATTCTGGAACTTGCATCTGAGGTTAATAGGGAGGACTTTCTCAGCCAACCACTAGCTATTACATCTGCATTGACCTCAGCTCCTACCTCCACCATCCAACCTGAATCTTCTACCCAAGAACCACCAAAGTCTAGCACTTCCGAATACATTAAAGGCAAAAGGAAGATGACTTCGGAAGAGCTTCAGGGAAGAAAGTTGAGAGAACTTAAAAGGAAAGGAAGACTGCCAACTGGAAACTGTTAGCTGCAAGCTCAAAAGCAGCTGCAGCCAACCAAGAGGCAATCAACAATAGAAGAAGGGTGGAGGTAATTGATAGACTTGTCAGTCTAGGGGCTGCTTCGGAAGATGTACTCCTGCTACCATTAGAGGAGCTGATAGAGCTTGAAAGGCAACCTTGCTGCAAAGACAGCAAAAAGAAGAAGCTGCAAGGTTGGCCTTGGAAGAAGAAAGGCTGAGAAAAGAAAGAGAAGCTGATCTGCAGCTCAGGAGAGAAAGGATCACTTTTCTACTCTCCAGAGGATTCTCTCAAGAGGAGTTGGCTTCACACAATAGTGACACGATCTTATGGCTCTTTAACAAAGAGCAAGATCAAATGGAGAAGGAGAGAAAGAGAGCTGCAAGGGAGAAGCTGAGAAGAAGAAGAAAGAAAGAGGCTGGACTGTCTGCCGCCAAGAAGATAGGTGAGAAAGCTTGGATGAAGAACTATCTTAAAGCTCATGGCTTCTCTGGCAGACAAGTGGGTCCAATGTCTGAGAAGACTCTCCAACGACATGTCAGTGACATCAAGGCTGACATTCGTGCGGGGAAGAAAGGAGATGTATAGAAGGGGACAGGGGATGACTTTCAAAGCCATCTTTCAGCCCAATATCCAAACCCAACATCAACCTGAACCAATACCCTTTCCCTTCCCAATCAAAACTGAACCTTTCACCCCTGAACCTACACCATCACAACTACCAACTCCCTCACCTCAACCACCTAAACTACCCATCATCCAACCTAAAACCTTACCCAGAACCCAAACTCCTAAACCTACCCAACAACCAATCAAACCATCCCCTCAGCCTTCCAAACATCTCTCTATGGAGGAATTCAAGGCGATCAAAACCAAGCTCATCAACTGCACTACTCTGAGCGACATCTCATGTGAGGAGGATACAGTCAACCTGACTTATGTTGATGGATCCTCAAGTTCCCTCACTAGAGATGAGTTTCTTGATCTGCCAAGAGGAACTTTGGACCAAGCCGCAAGACTCCTTGGCCTCAATTCAGATACATTGAATAAGGAAGAAAAGAAGCTGAGGAGAAGGCTGGTGACTCTGCTGGACACAAAGAAAGGAGATAGGGTACCAAGACAATCTCTTGTACCCAGAAAGAAGATAGTTTAGTGGAGGTTCGAAGACTCTTACAACTTTGTTGTTGAGAGAGAGAATGATGAGATTAACAGGCTGAATGCCTCATCTCTGCTACACTTAAGCAGATTTGATATTGCTGAGTTAGCAGAGAAACCATTCTCCAACCCCTCAAACTCCGATGTAGCTGCTCACATCAGAAATCATCTAGGCAGCCTTCACATGGCCGAGCTCACTGCAAGAAGCAAGGTCGAAGAGGAGTCAAAACTGAGAGAGGAGGAGGAGGAAAGGAAAGGATCAGCAAGCAAAGGCAAAGCCTTTCTTCAAATGGTTGAAGGTCCTGAACTTGAGTCCATAGTTAGATGGGAGTATGACTACAACTCCCGTCAACTAACTCTCTTCAGGGGGTCACAACAAAGGGTACATGTCATTCAAAGTGATAGACTGGATCTCCTATCCACGAATGATTGTACAAGCTTCTCAGCACCACTTCCGGGAAGAACAGAGAGACAGAAAAATATCTTTTGTCCCTGGTGCTGAAAACTTTGAGAAGTAGAGATAAGTGAAGTTTTGGTAGCATCAGCCTAGGGGGAGTTTGTTAGATCAAGAGAGGCTGTTGCAACCAAAACCATATCACTTAGAAGATTTTGAGTACAACATACAAAGGACTTCCGAAGCCAAGTGTGGGACTTCCGAAGGAAGAAGGAGCTCTTCCGAAGTCTAAATGTAAAATACACTTCCGAAGGAAAACTCCAACTTCCGAAGATAAAGAAGTTACTTCCAAAGAATCAAGACTTGAAGACAAAGTTCTGAAGTCAACTTCCGAAGTATAAAGAAGTCCTTAAAGCCTCGGAAGCATAGAAGCATCTTCCGAAGTATAAGTGGCTTCGGAAGAACTTGTTCTTCCGAAGCCAGTTAACCTTCGGAAGACACTTCTATTATCCAGTAGACATAAGTATGGTCTGTCTGACAGTCCGCTGCAAATCTCTGAGATACTGCATGGCGTTTTCTCAAAAGCCATGTAGTTGACCATACTTTAATCTATTGTTTACCTTTTTATGTTAAGTACAGTTGCCATCTTTAGTTGGTGACAAAAGGTAAGTCATGGACATGTCATGACTACCATATCTTAGATAATACTTTATCTAAGATACCTTAACTATAGCATTGTAGTATATGCTTTAGTCATAGGTTTCCAGCTGGTATCAAGTATAACCGGCTGTAGGATCTAGTATATATAGTTTCTCATTGTAACTCATGTTCTATGCTTGTAAGTGTCTTGTAATCTTGAGTTGAGAAGTAATATATACAAGTACCTTGAAAATACTCCTGCTTGTTGCTTTGATTACTTATTATATTATTATCAACTCTTGTTAAAGGCATTGCTTCATCTTGTTTGAGTGATATTATAAGTGAGTTTGAGAGAATTACAAGTGTTAAGTGACAAAACCCGATCCTGCATTAAGACACTAGGTTACTTAGTAATTTAGATTTGGAGGATAAAAAAGTTAAAATATGATCCAACCAACAACTACTAGTCCAAATGAAAATGATTTAAAAATATATAATCAAACTCGCTAGGCATGCAGTTCCTAGTCCAACTGACCAGTTTAGTTTAATTATGAAACACTAGTATTTATTGTACACACATCCATTTTCTGCATGTAAATCTTTTGTGCATATATTCTAGTTGTCAAGAGATTAGGTTAGGTTTACACACATAAAATATAGGTACACAAACTCAATTATTGTATCTCATATCTATAGATCTGTAATTTGCTATATCGTATTCAGCAACGAATAGCTTTATAAAAATGTTCATTTTTTTTAATTTTCTCTTCTTACAATACAATGATATTGTTCATATGTTCTGTTAATATAAATTAAATTATTTCTCAAGAAATACATATCGATCCCTCTTACACATATAAACATAGGTACATTCGGAAAAATAAAAATAAGAAAGATCATTAAAAATAATTACTACCTTTAAGCTCCGCTTCAATCACATATATCACGAGTGAATGGATAGTTTACCTTCCACCTTTTACGTAAGAATTTAGACCTTATACATAATCTCCTTTATATACTATAAGTTTTTTTTATTACTATAAGCCATACAACGTTATATGTTTAGAAAGTTTTTTATTTAATTCAAATACATCTAAATCTAAATGAGTCATATATACACATAATCATATAAATGCCATAACTATTTAACTCTAATTAATTTTTTTTTCAAAAATACAAAATAATATAAACCTTATAAGTTTTTTTAAACAAGCTAGTAATCATGTCTTACTTCACATAAGCTGCATCACCTTTAATTTATACCACTTCATTAAAAGCTTAGGTTCCAACCTTAACATCAAAAGGAGTTTCTTAAATTTAACTTCAAACATGTTTAGCATTAGCTAATCCCATCCACGAACAAACCTTATAAAAGGCAACGAAGTGGAACCCGGGAGGAAGTGGTGAAAACCTAGCCCTGGATAGGAACACTACCTCCCCAGTTATAGTAATCGGTACCCCCTTGTTGAATTGGTGAGTATGCAAGTTGTACTGTGTCATACGCATGCACATAAAGAAAAGGCGAGGAGAAATGAAGAAAAACAAGACGACATTCTCCAAGCTATGGAAAACAAAATAAAACTAATGACACTGATGTGTCAAGCGGTAAATACAAGAAAAACAAGACGACTCCTCATTTAAATAAATGATATTTTGGATTGCATATGTGTAGTTATTGGAATGGCAAAAGGCCCATGTGGACTTGACACAAGACCAAATCTTTCCACCATAACCAGCTCAGCCAATTAAGCTTTTTCAATAAATCCACACACCACTTGAGATCTACCATGCTTTTTAATAAATCCCAAAAATCATTTCTTTTCATTTCTTTAACAAAAGTGAGAACGCAAAAGGAATCTATTTTAAGTTCAATAATATATTTTCTATGTTATTGGTCTAGTTGCGGGTACATTAGAATCGTCAAAATAACAATGTCTCACGTTTGATTTCCGCTAAATTTAACTTTTCTAGTTCTTGTTTTTCCAAAAAAAGGAAAAGACAAACTTAAAAAAAGTCATCCAATTATTAATACTTTTTTTTAAATCTTTGACTACTAAAACTGCTTTATATGTCAACTGAATGTATTTGTTTTGTTTACATAAAACCCAAAAACATTTTAAAATGACAAGAAAGTATATTGAATATAGCTTGCGATAATTTTTCTCATTATATAAGTGACTAGGTTATAACCCTGTGTATTACACGGGTTAAACAAAAAATATTAAAAATTAATAAAAAGCTAGAAAATATAAAATACTATTTTGATATAAGATATAACTAAAATTATGTGTAAGTACTTTAGTTAATAAAATATTATTACTATTTTTTGAATCTTTCATTTAAAAAAAAGTTTTTTTTAACTCTCATTTTAGAAATATGTTAAGAGACATGTCGTTCTAAGAATATTGTTTTTGTAAAATGTCATTCTTAATAATAATCTCATTATTTCAAAACTATGCGTTTTTGTTATTTTTGTTTTATAAATAATTTTTTGTATTTAATAGAAATTTTCTTTGACAAAATATCATATTTAAAAATATTTCATTGTTTAAAAACTCCAGGTTTCAGTTATTTTTTTTTAGAAAAACATTTTCATATATAACCTTAATTTTTTAAAAATATTGATTTTAGAATATTTTATATGTGTAGAAAGATACGTTGTTTAAAAAAGTCATAGTAAAAAAACTTTTTTTTCAAATAAGTGTATTTTTAAATAAAATGTTTGATTTTTAATTAATAAAAAAATATGTTTTATAAAAAATATTGATTTTAGAAAAATTAAAATGTTTAAAATAAGAGAGATAGAGGGAGAGAGAGAGAGACAGAGAGAGAGAGAGAGAAGAGAAGGAGATAGATAAATAGATAGAAAAAAGGGGAGAGAAAAAGAGAGATAGATAATTTAGCAGTTAGTTATTTTAATTTTTTAAAAATTGATAAAGGATTTGAGCGGGAAAATAAATAATAGAGTTAATGTGATGGTGACACGTGTTCACTCAATGTAATCATTTATTAGTAAAGATTAGGTTAGAAACCATGTGTAGTATCTCTACTACCATATAATACAAAACTCATTAGCAAATTGGTAATTTACTATTTAAATTAAAGTATTATATTATTGACTGAATACTATTTACCAAAATATTACATAGTTATAATAATAATGATGATGATGATGATGATGATGATGATGATGATGATGATGATGATGATGATGATGATGATGATGATGATGATGATGATGATGATGATGATGATGATGATGATGATGATGATGATGATGATGAGATGATGATGATGATGGATGATGATGATGATGATGATGATGATGATGATGATGATGATGATGATGATGATGATGATGATGATGATGATGATGATGATTTGATGATGATGATGATGATGATGATGATGATGATGATGATGATGATGTGATGATGATGATTGATGATTGATGATGATGATGATGATGATGATGATGATGATGATGATGATGATGATGATGATGATGATGATGATGATGATGATGATGATGATTATATGATGATGATGATGATGATGATGATGATGATGATGATGATGATGATGATGATGATGATGATATGATGATGATGATGATGATGATGATGATGATGATGATGAGATGATGATGATGATGATGATGATGATGATGATGATTTGATGTGATGATGATGTGATGATGATGTGATGATGATGATGATGTGATGATGATGATGATGATGATGATGATGATGATGATGCTGATGATGATGATGATGATGATGATGATGATGATGATGATGATGCTGATGATGATGATGATGATGATGATGATGATGATGATGATGATGATGATGATGATGATGAGATGATGATGATGATGATGATGATGATGATGATGATGATGATGATGATGATTGATGATGATGATGATGATGATGATGATGATGATGATGATGATGATGATGATGATGATGATGATTGATGATGATGATGATGATGATGATGATGATGATGTGATGTGATGATGATGATGATGATGATTGATGATGATGATGATGATGATGATTGATGATGATGATGATGATGATGATGATGATTGATTGATGATGATGATGATGATGATGATGATGATGATTGATGATGTGATGATGATGATGATGATGATGATGATGATGATGATGATGATGATGATTGATGATGATGATGATGATGATGATTGATGATGATGTGATGATGATGATGATGATGATTGATGATGATGATGATGATGATGTGATGTGATGATGATGATGATGCTGATGATGATGATGATGATGATGATGATTGATGATGATGATGATGATGATGATGATGATGATGATGATGAGGATGATGATGCTGATGATGATGATGATGATGATGATGATGATGATGATGATGATGATGATTGATGATGTGATGAGATGATGATGATGATGATGATGATGATGATGATGATGATGATGATGATGTGATGATGATGATGATGATGATGATGATGATGATGATGATGATGTGATGATGATGATGATGATGATGATGATGATGATGATGATGTGATGATGATGATGATGATGATGATGATGATGATGATGATGATGATGATGATGATGATGATGATGATTTGATGATGATGATGATGATGCTGATGATTGATGATGATGATGCTGATGATGATGATGATGATGATGATGATTGATGATGATGATGATGATGAGATGATGATGATGATGATGAGATGATGATGATGATGATGATGATGATGTGATGATGATTGATGATGTGATGATGATGATGCTGATGATGATGATGATGATGATGAGATGATGATGATGATGATTGATGATGATGATGATGATTGATGATGATGATGATGATGATGATGATGATGATTGATGATTGATGATGATGATGATGATTGATGATGATTATGATTGATGATGAGTGATGATGATGATGATGATGATGGTGTGATGATGCTGATGATTGATGATGATGATGGATTTGATGATGATGATGATGATGATGATGATGATGGATGATGATGATGATGATGATGATTGATGATTGATGATGATGATGCTGATGAGGATGATGATGATGATGATGATGATGTGATGATGATGATGATGATGATGATGATGATGATGATGATGATGATGATGATGATGATGATGATGATGATGATGATGATGATGATGATGATGATGATGATGATGATGATGATGATTGATGATGATGATGATGATGATGATGATGATGTGATGATGATGATGATGATGATGATGATGATGATGATGATGATGAGATGATGATGATGATGATGATGATGATTGATGATGATGATGATGATGATGATGATGATGATGATGATGATGATGATGATGATGATGATGATGATGATGATGATGATGATGATGATGATGATGATGATGATGTGATGATTGATGATGATGATGATGATTGATGATGAGGATGATGATGATGATGATGATGATGATGATGATGATGATGATGATGAGATGATGATGATGATGATGATGATGATGATGATGATGATGATGATGATGATGATGATGATGATGATGATGATGATGATGATGATGATGATGATGATGATGATGATGATGATGATATGATGATGATGATGATGATGATGATGATGATGATGATGATGATGATGATGATGATGATGATGATGATGATGATGATGATGATGATGATGATGATGATGCTGATGATGATGATGATGATGATGTGATGATGATGATGATGATGATGATGATGATGATGATGATGATGATGATTGATGTGATGATGATGATGATGATGATGATGATGATGATGATGATGATGATGCTGATGATGATGATGATGATGATGATGTGATGATGATGATGATGATGATGATGATGATGATGATGATGATGAGATTGATGATGATGATGATTTGATGATGATGATGATGATGATGATGATGTGATGATGCTGGATGATATGAGATGATGATGATGATGATGATGATGTGATGATGATGATGATGATATGATGATGATGATGATGATTGATGATGATGATGATGATGATGATGATGATGATGATGATGATGATGATGATGGATGATGATTGATGATGATGATGATGATGATGATGATGATGATGATGATGTGATGATGATGATGATGATTGATGATGATTGCTGATGCTGATGTGATGATGATGATGATGATTGATGATGATGATGATGATGATGATGATGATGATGTGATGATGATGTGATGATGATGATGATGATGATGATGCTGATGATGATGATGATGATTGATGATGATGATATGATGATGATGATGATTGATGATGATGATGATGATGATGATGATGATGATGATGATGATGATGATGATGATGATGATGATGATGATGATGATGATGTGATGCTGATGATGTGATGATGATGATGATGATGATGATGATGATGATGATGATGATGATGATGATGATGCTGATGATGATGATGATGATGATGATGATGATGATGATGATGATGATGATGATGATGATGATGATTGATGATGATGATGATGATGATGATGATGATGATGATGATGATGATGATGATGATGATTGATGATGACTGATGATGATGATGATGATGATGATGATGATGATGATGATGATGATTGATGATGATGATGATATGATATGATGATGATGATGATGATGATGATGATGATGATGATGATGAGATGATGATGATGATGATGATGATGATGATGTGATGATGATGATGATGATGATGATGATGATGATGATGATGATGATGATGATGATGATATGATGATGATGATGATGATGATGATGATGATGATGAAGTGTCTCAGCAACATGCACTAAGTACTGAAGTGAAGAATGCTTCGGAAGTTTTACACAAAGCATTAGAAAATACTCCAAGTGTAAAATCTTCCGAAGCCAAGACCAATATCTTCTGAAGCCAAACATTAAGTCTCCGAAGCTTCAGAGACAAAGTCTCCGAAGCCTCATCCTATGAAGACAGATTTCTTCCGAAGACTTTTAGTACACATGCTTTATCTGATGTACTGTTCCATAAAGCACCTTTTCCGCTACATCTCTGTAAAGTCACCAACTTACATGAGTTGGTGGAAAAGGGTCTTGCTTTTGGTAACTGTACATTGAGGTCTTGAGTATTCAACTTTCCACTTTATGTACTTTATCCTTTTTGTATTGTATAAGGATGTGAGCTATGGCATGTCATAGTCACAAGGTCAAAAGGCAGATATGCCTTTTGATCCTACAATTGATTTTGTTTGTGTCTAGTCAATTGTATCCAGCTGGCTTTCAAAGTATAGCCGGCTGTAGGTTGTAGTATAAGTATTTCAGTTCTTGTATCTTTTCTTTATGCTTTGTACACTTGTAAAAGAACTGAGAAAGCAATATACTGCCTCCTTGAAACCCATACTCTCTTGTTCTGTCTCTTGTTACTTGTGTCTTTGTATCACCTTTGGTTACCCCTTCACTGTTTGATTAGAGCTTAGTTATCTCCTCATTGTGTTGTTGTGTTGATTGTAATTGTTTAAGCCCTTAAAACGGTCCTGCATTGGTATCAGAGCAAGACTAGTTGTTCAAGGATACACACAAGAAGAAGGGATTGACTACACTGATGTCTTTGCTCCTGTAGCAAGACTAGAAGCTGTTAGGATATTCCTGGCATTTGCTGCATCCAAGAACTTCAAGGTTACCAACTTGATGTAAAGTGTGCTTTCTTATATGGAGTGATTGATGAGGAGGTTTATGTCAAACAGCCACCTGGTTTTGTAGACCCTGATCATTGATTATGTCTGCAAGCTTGACAAAGCTCTTTATGGGCTGCATCAGGCACCCAGGAAGTGGTATGAGACACTATCTGAGTATCTCTGTAAGCATGGATACAGAAGAGGTACTATAGATGGAACTCTCTTCATCAAAGGACAGGGAAATGACTTATTGCTGGTTCAAGTATATGTTGATGACATCATCTTTGGTTCAACTAATCCAAAGCTCTGCAAAGACTTTGAGAAGCTGATGAAAGACAGATTTGAGATGAGTTCAATGGGAGAACTCAACTTCTTTCTGGGAATTCAAGTGAAGCAGGTTGAAGATGGCATCTTCATAAGTCAGTCAAAGTATGTTCAAGACATACTCAAGAGGTTCAATATGACTGATTGTAAGATTGCTAAGACACCCATAGCCAGAAACCACTCCCTTGGTCCAGATCTTGAGGGGGAGTGTGTAGATGAGCATATACAGGGCTATGATTGGGTCTCTTATGTATCTTACAGCTAGCAGGCCTGATATCATGTTTGCTACATGTATTTGTGCAAGATATCAAGCCAACCCTAAGATGTCTCACTTAATCACTGTGAAAAGGATTTTAAGATACCTCAAAGGTGCTTCAACACTTGGTCTATGGTATCCAAAGAATCCAATTTCAATCTGTATGCCTATACAGATAGTGATTATGGTGGTTGCAATATGACTGCAAAGTCTACATCTGGGGGATGTCAATTCCTTGGTGGAAGGGTGGTCTCATGGCAATGCAAGAAACAATCCTGTGTGTCTGCATCAACTGCTGAGGCTGAATACATTGCTGCTGCAAGCTGCTGTGCTCAAGTGCTTTGGATTCAAAATCAGATGCTGGACTATGGATTTAACTTCAAAGAGACTCCTATCCACATAGACAACAATAGTGCTATCTCTATCACTGAGAACCCTGTGCAGCACTCAAGGACCAAACACATCAACATCAGGTATCATTTAATAAGAGATAACTATGAAAAGGATTAATTAAACTAGTCAAAGTTCATACAGATGAACAATATGCTGATCTGTTCACCAAAGCTTTTGATGAACAGAGATTTAAGTATCTGATATCAGCTATTGGGATGATTAACTTTGAGTAGACTTTTTATTAAAACTAATTCTAATTATTTCTTCTTAAAATATGTGTGTCCTAAGTTGTCTAGTTCATCACTTTCATAATCATGTTTTTTTTCTTTGGATGTAAAATTCTTTTTGAAGACTTTCCTTAGATTCTTAAAAATTTCTGATACTTCGGAAGATAAAATTTTATCTTCGGAAGAAAAAACATGTCTTTAAAATAAATAACTGTCTAAGAGATTTTACCTTCGGAAGAAGTAAAGATCATCTTCCGAAGCTTAAAATTCTTATCTCAGACACTTATTATTTTCAAGAACCTTTTCCTTCCGAAGCAAAATTAACCTTCGGAAGCTTTGTTTATTTTCATACAAAGCATTCAAGGGTTTATTTCTCTTCCGAAGCATAAATTATCAAGACTCTCAGGAAAATCTTCCGAAGCCATTTTAGCTTCGGAAGCTTTTTAAATCAAAACTTCCGAAGACAAATAAACTTCGGAAGCTTTTCGAATTCCAAGAAAACTACTTTTTGAGCAAAAGTAAACTACCTTTTCAGAGGTGGGACCGACTTTCGGATTTCAAAGTTTATCCTCTTTCATTAACTTTGGTTCAAATCCCTTTTCATATAAATACCCAACGGTTCCCCCTCTTTCCCACTATCTTCCTCAATTCTACTGTTTCTCTAACCTAATTCTCTAAACCGCCTTTGCTTTCTACCTTTCTTCACCCTTAAGCTTCTGAAATGGCCAACCTTAACCGCAGAAACAACCCTGATTTCTCCATGCAACTACACAGGCAACATAATCAAGTTGCTCTGTTAAGCTCTGAGAAAGATGCAAGTTTCTCAGAGATTTGCCAATTCTTGACTCTGTCAAACTATTTCACCTCCCTGACCATTGATCCTACTCTATATGAGGATCATTGCTTGAATTCTGGAAGACCTGCCAAGAGGTCATTATGGATGGGGAGAAGGCACTGTCTGCCACAGTGCAAGGGAGGACAATCTTCATCACTCCGGCCATCATTATCAACATCTACAGCTGGATGATGAAGAAGGTGAGGTGTCCTTCCCAAAAGAAGCTGTTAATCATTCTTTTGAGCAGATGGGCTATGAGGGAGATTTCTCTGTAAAGACCTTTAGGAAAGGGAAGGTCTCATCCCAATGGAAATTCCTGCTCCATGTGGTTATCCACAGCTTGTCAAACAAGCATGGTGGATGGGACCAGATTCCTGAGGATCTCTCCTTTATAGTTCATGGAATGGTTCAGGGGGTCAAGTTCAGGTATTCACAATTTGTCTATACTAATTTACTTGCAAACTTAGACTCCTTAGAGTATTACATGTTTCCTAGATATGTTCAACACATTCTCAACTGTGAACTGGGCTCACAGTTGAGGGAAACAGGTAATATTCTTAAATTGGGACAGATGAAGCCCGGCATCTTTAAAATAATGAAGAAGCCAACTGTAGGCTTCTCTGGGGTAGAAACAGCCCTAGTCCCAAAAATGTTAGAGCTCATTGCTCAAGGTGACAACCTAGCAACACAAGCTAGTGTTGAACCCACACCTCTTTTGTCCCTACCATTAAAAAGACCAGAAATCACCCTCACCTACCAAAGAAAATCCAAACGAACCCCTGCTCAGGCTATTGAGTCTGTGCAGGCCCCCCAATACTCAACCTTACAGGAAGAAGTGGACACTAGAGCTCCCACTTCTCCTGAGGAGCAAACCACTCCCATTACTTCACCTATCAGGGCTGAGGTTCCTCAAGCTCACCCTGATGAGCTCAATAGCCCAACACCTTAAGCCTTCACTCTGAGTCTCAACACTCAAGTGGACAACCTTCAGGGGACAGCTACCATCCCCAGCCTTTGGATCTCAACCAACCAATTCCCAACCTATCCTTTTACACTGATGAAGACTTAGGATTCAGTGAGTACCATGAGTCTCTCTTCTCCTCCCCTACTCAAGAGAGATGAGTACCTCTGACTCTCCTCAGTCTATCCCCCATCAGTCACCTATTACTGAGGTGGACACTTCTGAACCTGTTCAGGATGTCCATATGGAAGAGGCTCTCACTTTTGAAAGTGATTACATCATTAAGACCTCAACCATGGCAACTCAGCCCATTGGCATCTCAACTGAGGCTGCCAGTGAGCAGAGGAAAACCAGCAGCCAAGAAACTCAAGCTGGTGGTGAGAGAGAGGACTTTGGTCCAATCATCTCATCCCCCAATGAATCTTCTGATGAAGATGAGGGGAATTTGAGACTAAAGGTGCAAAAACTGTCAAAAACATGCACCTACTTAGTCTCTAAGGTTAGTCACTTGGAATCTCAGGTGACTACCCTGCAAAACAGGGTCAATGATCAGCAACTCCAGATTTCATATCTGCAGGAAAAACTAGCTGGGAGACCTTTAAGGAGAGCTCAACCAGGAACACAAGAACCTGTGGAAGTGATTGACTTATCCTCCAGCTCACCTATGCAAGTGGGTGATGCTACCAAAAAGGGGGAGAAAGTTGTTACAACCACAGAACCTGGGAGTTTCTTCAGAGAGAATGGACATAGAGGACTCACCATCCTCACTTGCTGTTGTGCATTCTCAGCAACTTCCTCAAGTTCACATTAATGTGGACTCTATAGACTCTCTCATCAGGAGTCTCTTTGAGGAAGGTATACCAAGGGCTGTCTCATCTCCACCACTAGGAACTGGCAATCATCATAAGGTGGAGGTATGATGATGACAGGAGAGCCCTCATACTTCAAAGAGTTCAAGGCCAACAAGAAGTTTTTCAATTCCAAAGCCTGAGCTTTATGAAAGACTGGATTTAGTCAACTTGCCACTTGTCAATCCAAGCAATTCAAGACAAGCTGACAGGCTGGCTCAAGAATCCAAGACAGGATCCTTGCAGAGTTCTCTCTAAGAAGGAGACTTAGAGGCAATCAGGCAATGTCATCGGTCAACTGGATGTTGAGGTGGACCCTAAGATTAGTTTCATAGGGGAAACCTTGACTGAAGGCCCAGTGACAGAACCTGAGACCCCTGTCTCATCATCAACAACTGCTGCTGAGGTCCAAACTCCATCTGAGACACCTGCTGGTGAAGGTGTTTCTCAGCCTCTCTCTGGCCAGAGCATGGAAGCATGGAAGCACTCCAAGCAATGAAGGCCAAGCTTCAATCCACCCTGAGTCACAAAGGTCTGTTGGTGACAAAGGGAAAAGGATAATGACTCCTGAGGAAATTGAGGAGGAGAGAGAGAGAGAGGAAAAGGAGACTAAGGGGAGAAAGTTCCACTGGGTCATCTAGCTTCATGCAAGCTGCAATCAGGGCTGCTCCCAGACCAAATACTCAAGATGATGAGTTAAGGGCAGTCAGGATTACCTACTTACAGACCAGGAACTATGACATTGATGAAATCATCTCCCTCCCCTTAGAAGAACTAAATGAACTGGCTGACAGAGAAGTGTCAAGAGAGTTGAAGGAGAAAGAGGATGCAATGATACTTCTCCAACTCAAAGAGAAGAGAGAAGAGACAGAAAAGACTTTACAAGCATGCTCCTACTCTCTCACCAGTTCAAGAAAGTCCTGCACAGGAAGATGTGGCTCCACAAGAACCTCAGGTAGATAAAGAGGAAGATAGGATCAAGATGATCAACTACCTGAGTGCCACAGGCTTCTATCAGGCAGATGCACTTCTCCCTTTGTCCTATGACTTCATTGAGTTCGAGTATCTAAAGCAACTTGAGCTTGAGTTAGTCAAGAAAGAAAGAAAACAAAAGGAAACTAAGGGAAGAAGCTGCAAAGTCAAGGGCCATCATTCAAAAGAATGCAAAGAAGTCTGCTGACAGACAAAGAATGGTGAGCTTCTTGAAGCTGTATGGATTCTCCGGAAGGAGACTTGGCCCCATGTCTCTATCCACTATGGATGAGCATATTAGGGTGATCAAGCAGAAGATTAAAAGTGGAGAACTCATTGACTTGCACTCTCTTCCAAGTCAAGTCCCACCTGAAGTGGAGGTCAAGTTTGAACAACCAGAGACACCTCAACCAGCACCTCCAGCTGAGCCTCAGCAAGCTTCATCTTCTGATCCTAGGCAGGGTCAAACTCCCTCTCCTTCTGAACCTGTGAGGGAGGAACACCCAACTGAGAAAGACACTGATGATCAACATGGTGCTGCAGACCAGTCTTCTCAGTTAAAGACATCCAAGAGGAAGAAGAGGATGGCTTCTAAACCAAAGACTAAGAAGAAGAAGCCAAAGTCATCTACCTCTGCACCTCAGGCTGAATCAGATCAACCTGAGGAAGTGCATGATGAGGCAGCCCAATCAACTCCTATTCAAGTGGCTCCTCTAACTAGTGAGACACCCATCTTGTCCTGGACTTACTCTACCAATCCAGAGAGATGGACTGTTATCAGAGATCAAGGTGTTGAGAATGTCTACTCATGGCAAGACATAATCAACTTACCTCTGCATGATCTCTTTGAGATGAGAAGATACTATGAAAGTCTTGATGATCCTGACCATCTCATGAAGAAAGGAATGGTCCTGATTGTACTGAAGACTACCAACATTTGAAGATCTTCCAAGTGTTTTGGTAGCATCAGCCTAGGGGGAGTTTGTAAGGATTCCTGAAGTCTGATGCAACCCAAAACAGCCTAAGTGTCTCAGCAACATGCACTAAGTACTGAAGTGAAGAATGCTTCGGAAGTTTTACACAAAGCATTAGAAAATACTCTAAGTGTAAAATCTTCCGAAGCCAAGACCAATATCTTCCGAAGCCAAACATGAAGTCTTCCGAAGCTTCAGAGACAAAGTCTTCCGAAGCTTCAACCTATGAAGACAGATTTCTTCCGAAGACTTTTAGTACACATGCTTTATCTGATGTACTGTTCCATAAAGCACCTTTTCCGCTGCATCTCTGTAAAGTCACCAACTTACATGAGTTGGTGAAAAGGGTTGCTTTTGGTAACTGTACATTGAGGTCTTGAGTCTTCAACTTTCCACTTTATGTACTTTATCCTTTTTGTATTGTATAAGGATGTGAGCTATGGCATGTCATAGTCACAAGGTCAAAAGGCAGATATGCCTTTTGATCCTACAATTGATTTTGTTAGTGTCTAGTCAATTGTATCCAGCTGGCTTTCAAAGTATGTAGCCGGCTGTAGGTTGTAGTATAAGTATTTCAAGTTCTTGTATCTTTTCTTTATGCTTTGTAACACTTGTAAAAGAACTTGAGAAAGCAATATACTGCCTCCTTGAAACCCATACTCTCTTGTTCTGTTCTCTTGCTTTACTTGTGTTCTTTGTATCACCTTTGGTTACCCAGTTCACTGTTTGATTAGAGCTTAGTTATTCTCCTCATTGTGTTGTTGTGTGTTGTAATTGTGTTTAAAGCCCTTAAACGGTTTCATGCAATGATGATGATGATTGATGATGATATTGATGATGATGATGAGATTGATGATTGAATGATGCTGATGATGATGATGATGTGATGATGATGATGATGGATGATCTGATGATGATGATGATGATGATGATGGATGATGATGATGATGGATGATGATGATGATGATGATGATGATTGATGATTGATGATGATGATGATGCTGATGATGATGATGATGATTGATGATGATGATGATGAGATGATGATGATGATGATGATGATGATGATGATGATGATGATGATGATGATGATGATTGATGATGATGATGGATGATGATGATGATGATGTGATGATGATGATGATGATGATTGATGATGATGATGATTGATGATGATGATGTGATGATGATGATGATGATGATGATGATGATGATGATGGATGATGATTGATGATGATGATGATGATGATGATGATGATGATGTTGATGATGATGATTTGATTGATGATGATGATGATGATGCTGATGATGATATGATGATGATGATGATGATGATGATGATGATGATTGATGATGAATGATTGATGACTGATGATGATGATGATGATGATGATTGATGATGATGATGATGATGATGATGATGATGATGATTGATGATGATTTGATGATGCTGATGATGATGATGATGATGATGATGATGATGATGCTGATGATGATTGATGATGATGATTGATGATGATGATTGATGATGATGATGATGATGATGATGAGGATGATGATGATGATGATGATGATGATGCGGATGATGATGATGATGATGTGAGTGATGATGATGATGATGATGATGATGATGATGATGATGATGATGAGATGATGATGATGCTGATGATGATGATGATGATGATGATGATGATGATGATGATGATGTGATGATGATGATGATGATGATGATGATGATGATGATATGATTGATGAGATGCTGATTGATGATGATGATGATGATGATGATGATGATTGATGATGATTGATGATGATGATGATGATGATGCTGATGATGATGTGATGATGATGATGATGATGATGATGATGATGATGATGATGATTGATGATGATGATGATGATGATGATGATGATGATGATGATTGATGATGAATGATGATGATGATTTGATGATGATTGATGATGATGATGATGATGATGATGATGATGACTGATGATGATGATGATGATGATGATGATGATGATGATGATGATGATGATTGATGATGATGATGATTGATGATGATGATGATGATGATGATGATGATGATTGATGATGATGATGATGATGTGATGATGATGATGATGATGATGATGATGATGATGATGATTGATGATGATGTGATGATGATGATGTGATGATGATGATGATGATGATGATGATGATGATGATGAATGATGATATGATGATGATGATGATGATGATGATGATGATGATGATGATGATGATGATGATGATGATTTGATGATGATGTGATGATGATGATGATGATGATGATGATGATTGATGATGATTGATGATGATGATGATTGATGATGATGGATGATGATGATGAGGATGATGATGATGATGATGATGATGATGATGATGATGATGGATGATGATTGATGATGATGATCGATGATGATGGATGATTGATGATTTGCTGATGATGATGATGATGATGATTGATGGATGATGAGATGATGATGTGATGATGATGATGATGATGATGATGATGGATGATGTGATG
>CM046035.1:23068872-23136372 GCA_025215565.1 Flaveria ramosissima
TAAAAGAATCTTTTAACACATCATGCCACGAGGTTCATATTTTGTAATGATTTTGATCCGTGATACTAAATCTGTTAGTTTTTTTAATAAATGTAAGGATATTTTATTTTTTACACTAAGGGACTGTTTATGTAATTGCAAGATTGCTACCTCTCATTTATCTTCTCTTCCTCCATGTATCCTCCTTCCGGCAAACCTGCAAATCAATTTTGATGAAACCGACTTGCATATCAACATTGATAGTCTTTCACATGCGTCGTCACACTCTCCTCGGTACAAACTAAAAGTTATTTTTGCACTTTAGAGGAAGATGATTACTTTTGTCTATATTTATATAAAAATATAAAAAAGAAAACAATTAGAGTAGATGACCACTCCATACAACTAAAAACAAACACAATAGTGGCAAAGAAAGATTAAAATTTGAACTTTGAAAAATAATCCAGACCTAATTGAACTTAAAAGGATACAAATGTGGAATATGGTGCAAACAAAATGGACAAATTTAGAGCAGATTGCCACTATTCAGAGCAACTTTACACACAAACATAATTTAAATTGTGTTAAGATAAAGCCTTTACCATTGACACTATAGTGATCTTGTTGTTGCTCCCTCAAAGAAGATGTGGTGGCCTGGTGGGTATAACCGGAGATTGGGAGGAGGTGGGTCGGGATGGCTGTGACGATAACACTATGTTACCGAGTTTTTTTTTTTTAAATAGAGAAATGGAAGGAAATGAATGAAAAACGAAAAATAATTGTGTTCCTTAATTTTTTTAAGGAGTGAAATGGAAAGAAACAAAAAACTTTATATTCTCGAGTTTTTTTAAGTAATGAAATGAAAAGAAATGAAAAGAATATTCTAATGATTTTCTCTTTCTAACTTTCCTTCCAAAATGAAAGAAAATGCAAAGAAAAGAAATGAAATATATAAAATTTGTATCTTTTTTATTTTCTTTGAACTCTGAAACACAAAAATTTTGATGTCTTTTTTTTCTATCCATTTCTACTCTCCTTAATTTCATTTTCGTTCATTTTTTTTTCTCGCTAATTTTCTTTCACTTCGTTTTTTTCCGTTAATTAAACTCAGGAACACAACATACTCGATCAGAGAGAGTAAGATGGATAAATTTAGTCGTTTCATTTTTTCAAAAATTTATTATTTTTAAAATTACACAAATCATCTTAATCTTGTATAATTTACATAACTAGTCGTTTTAATGTGTAAGATTGAAATGCCCTTGGATTTAACTAAAAAAATTAAACAGAGTTAATGCAATGAATAAAAAACGTTACAAAATAGAAAACTCAGGGTATGATATGTTAAATGATTTCTTTTTTAAACTAAAATAATTAAACAGACTAAACTTCATTGACTAAACTAAAAATGCACTCTTTTTAAGAAATTATTTTAAAAAATCATAAATTAATAAATCATTTTTTTCAAAAATTATTTTCAACTAAAATAAACAATCACAAACATCACACTTTGCTTTTGAGATCGATTCAAATTGTATCACGACTTGAGTTATGAGACCGAGACCAGTAGCCACTAGCCAGCCAAACTGATCCCTTATCTACAAACCCTAACCCACACCCATACGACGTCGTTTCTCACCCATCTTCCACCCCCGTTATCTGCAAATTTCCATTATTGCAGAAGAACATCATTTAATTCAATTTTGTAAAAATGGAAACATTAACAGTTTCTTCAATCTCTTCTACTACTAATACTCGATTCAACACAAGAAATTTCCATCTTTCTTCTTCATCTTCTCCAATTTTCACCAACCCATTTTCCCCAATTTCATTTCAGTCTTCTAATCTTCCACCATTCAGAAGAATACGAACAACCAGAAGAACCCTAATTCTATCAAAATCGGCATCAGAAGACACAGAGATTTCCGCCATTGAAGACGAGTGGCTCAAGAATTTGCCCGACAAGAAGAAGCCCTTGTACTCCCACAGCTTACCTTGCATCGAGGCATGGTTGAAGGAATTAGGGTTCTTTCAGAAACATGATGATAGAGCTGTTTGGTTTATTGAAAAACCCGATTGGCATGCGAAACTGTCTCTTGATCTCACAGACCTTTATATCAGGTTTCTTTTTAATTACACCTTGATTATAGTTTTATGAGTGGTTAATTGCACGTTGATCATTTATTCTTGGTTAATTGAGCTTCTTAAGAATAGATAATTGCACATTGATCACTATAAATGGTCATTGATATGGATGTTAGTTGATCTTTAGCACCAGCATTGCATTGATCTGAATATTGTAGTGCTTAATTTAGCTCTGTTCATTTCATATGAAGAGAAGTTTCTGTACATATGTCTTATTTATCATGATTTGTGGTTCTTGATACTTGTATGATCACAGAATTGGATTTATTAAGCTTCATGTTGGTGTTTGATATTGCTATATGTTATTTATGTTTTTTGGCCTTTGAAGATCAGGATTAGTTGTAGATTAATGATCTTAACATCTCATTCTATATTTACTTCTGAGAACCCATCTGGAGTTTATGTGTAACTTGCCTGATTTGGGGCTTAGAATCTGTAGTGTTCTTGTTGCAATTATGGGCCTCTGTATGTCATGAATTTTAGTATTAGATAGTGAAAAATGCTCAAAAATGGATTAATGTTCGATTCTAGTTTGAGCTGAGGCTTTGAATTTTGTTACAAAGAGTTGAAGTGATTTACATATCATACTATGTTATCACTTTGTCTATATCTAGTTATGAGTTTTTTTCGGTCACGGGTTACATTTGGAGTTGTGAATCTTGGAGTAACACTAGTAGTGGATGTAGTGGCATGTCCAAAACTCCAAAGGTTGGGTGCAGGTGTACATTAATGGAGATTGTCTTTGAAGTTAGTTCTTTAGGACTATGTTCCTGACACTATTGAAATAGACACGAACACGACCTATTTGTTTTGGTGAATGTGACGTTGGATATTGGTTATGATTGTGTAAATGAGTATCAATGTAGAACAATTGTGTAAATTAATTTATTTTATTTATTTGTCTTAAACCTAAAAACAAGTTTGAAATGCAGGTACCTAAAGAGCGGGCCAGGAAACCTTGATAAAGATATTGAGAGGAGATTTAGCTATGCGTTAAGTAGAGAAGATATTGAGAATGCTATACTTGGAGGGCCTTGAGCGAGTTCACCCATGTAAAAGTTCAATAATTCATTGTATAATTTCTGATATTAGTTGTTGTTTGTGTATCGTTATTTGTTCATCAGGTATGGAATGCACTTAGTCGTCAATGCCGACTGTGCATGTTTTTGGTAACCTAGTAGCTCAATCATCGCTTGTTTTGGTGTCTTGTTTCTTCAGACAACTTTTCCATCTGATGTTTGTTACATATACAAAGCACAAGCATTTTTCATTGGATTATCCTCCTGATCATGCTCATAATCTGTCACAAACATAGAACTATGTCTGTGGTTTGAGAGTGCCAATAGGTATGGTGTGTTGTCATTGTAACGGGTCTAATCACCTCTTATAGACGTTGGACATGACATGAAAATAATGAGGCGGCATTAGTCAATAAACAAATATGATGATTCCATATCAGTTATAACGAGGTAGTACGTTTCATTTATTTTAGCAACATTTCAGATCAATCAAGATATGATATTGTAATAAACAATACCAATTAAAGGGTATTAATAGCTCAGTTGGACTCGATTTGTAAAAATTCTAAGTTGAACTGCCATCCGTGATAAATTTAACATGCTGGATTGGTGCCAAGATGATCAACTCAAACAGGATTGGACCATTTGGGATTGAACCAATTCGAAACCAGATGCACAAAGATAACAGTTTGCACTCTGGCTTGGTTTTAGTCACCCACGCAACCTATTGTATTCACTGGATATCAGTTTCCAGTTGATACTGCAGTACTCATTAAACTTGTTGTCAACTCCCCTCATAACCTCTACCGGTTCAAATCCTGATCTTTTTTACACAAACAAACTGCTAAATGCAAACACCACCACCATCATTGCTGCTAAAGCACCACAACCACTGTCTAACCTGAAACATCATCATTTAGCAGCATGACCATCAAGACGTACCCTCTAGTCACCATCATCCCCAATACCCCTAAGTCAGAAGCATCAACATACAACAAGAGCATGAAATCAATGTGACAGTACAAAAATACGCTCAAACAAGTGCAGTTCCAAGACCCCTATGAAAATGAACCCTCGAGGACTCTTGGGAAGTAGAGAATTTCAAACCACAACTTAAATAAACAAAACATTTACATAAGAGGGATTTCTACCATACGCCAAAACGACAATGTCTACTGCAAGAACCTACCATAGCATGCATAATATATCTACATAGAGTGATAAAAAGGTCATTGTTTAGCAACTAGTGAGCATGATTCTTGGACCTCTAATCACTTAACTAATGGCTTGGTTCAACCTATCAGATAAAGATTTACGTATCTTGGCACAAGGGTGCAAGCAAGAACTTATCACAGTGGCAGGAAATAAGGATCTTCTTTGTTCTGATAAATTGTAAATAACTGTTTTGAATATTTAGGTGCTAGCTCCATGCATTGTTCAATCCCGTTCGGGTCATATCCTTTCAGTTCTTCCATTGTTTTGTTAAGATCACCATCAGGATCTCCCTCCGTAAGAAATTCAGCCAGCTTACTAGCCCTACAAGATCACACATAAGCATACATCCGTTTAAAAACAGTTATCACAAAACATCATACTTCACTGGTTTTTTTGATTTTCTAGTAAATAGCAAATATAGAATCATGAAACAGCGATTGATTCAGTGGGGAGAAAAGTAAAAGGAAAACAAAAACTCACTTGTATGCATCAATCTGGCTAAAACCTCGCTTATTGCGTTGCTTTGTTTCTTTACATGCTTTCTCATCAGCTGTTTGTTGCCTATAAATAGCACAAACTGCCCTCATACACAATTCGGGATCTTTAGCCAAATCAGATAACATATCCCCCTCTAGATCCCACTTTAGATTTGAAATCTTTTTCCTGCCAATCTTCTCCGAAGACACATTTAATGAAACTTCGGATTCATCAGCGCTATCACCACCTTCAAAATCACCTTTGGAAACACTTTCATGACTAACAACAATAAATCCACCCAAACTTTCCCCTTCACTCTCTGATTCATATACGCCATCACCATCTTCCTCATCCTCAGTTGAATCAATGGTTTTATTCAAGTCAAAACTGCTTTTATCTTGTTTATTTTTAGATTCTAATTTTTTCAGCCTCCTTAGGCACCTCCTACTTACATTTTCTTCAACTTCTTCCTCTGAATCTGTCAAAATACTAGAGCTATGCTGTGTTTTGAGTGTGCAAATTAGAGAATTGTCATCATAACTGCTCTCGTCATCGCTAGTAATGATTTTGGCAGCCCTTTTTCTTTTAGCAGATCTAGTATTTGATGAATGAAATTTAAACTCATCCATATGCTCTTCATCAACAAGTTCTAGACTAGTTTCTTGGAGGTTATTCTTAGCGAAATTACCATATTTTCTTGAACCAGAAACTTCTTTAACTTTTGGAGTCTCATTATAAGTCACATCCTCATTAGTCATATCGAAAATGCCATGAAAAGGGGAGTGAGCAACACCTGGAGTACACGGTGCCATCTTGTTATTCGGGCACCCGTCTTCCTCAAACAGTAACCTTTTCCCCTCTTGGCTATGAAAAACTTCTTTAGTTCCATTTAAGATCATGTTAATATTATTCTGTTTAACTTTCACATTCATGTTGTTTATGTTTGACTCCAATTCTTTAACCTTCTCCTTCCAAAAACATATCTCAGTTTCAGCCTTTCTTTTCTCACACTCCAACACCTTGTTCTCAGCCATCACCTCGAAAAGATTTTCTTCGTCATTCACCACATTTGTCGAATCAACCATAACCTTTTGAATCATTGTGATCTTCCCTTCAAGTTCTTCATTCTTTTTCTTCAAATTTTGAACCTCAATTTCCAACATCAAACACCTCATTTCATCTCTTTTGCTCTTTTCCTCCAATTCAAGGAATTTCTTTCTAAAATTCTCAAATTCCTTAACAAAATCCGTCTCAAGATCCATCCTTTTCATCAATCCAATGGTTCTACAACACTTCACTCATCATCAAAATTCACCACCACTGCATAACAACAAACCCTAGTCTCAAACATTGACAGAAACACTATAAAGATGATGATAATACAACAAACATATAAACAGATTTGGAAGATTAAACAAACAATAAATAGTTGTAAGAATGATAGATAACATGATTTCTCATTTGCACGAAGCTTAACAGCATTGTCATTCGATTAAAGGCATGAAAAGTTTCTTAAAAGGGTTAATAAACATTGAACAAAAACGACTGAATGGTAAAGAGTAGTATGAGAACTTACGATTTACGAAGAAACTGATGATTGCATAATAATTTATATAAAGACGGTTATATAGGTTTAAAACCAAAGGTGATGTTACGTTCACGAAGTAACCGTTCAAGCGTGGGAATTAGTCCACACGTGACACGTACTATAGGAAGAGGGTAACGTATTGAGGAAGAATAACAGTAGGGTTCTAAATTTAAGTAAATAAATAACCCTTTAATCACATTAAGTAAACTGGTGGGACCCACTCAACCTTAGAACAACTACTTCTTTAATTTAAACTAGTGATACGTGCGATAAAACCCAAATGTCATACATTCTTTACGCGATAAAAGCCAATGTTATACATTGTTGCATGATAAAAGCCAGATGTCATACATTCTTTACGCGATAGAAACAAGATGTTATACACTGTTTACATCATTTCTGTAAATTGAAAACCCTTGGTAAGAGATTATGGCATTATAACCAAATTATAAAACAGAAACATCAAATAAAAAACTACAACCTAAAATATCTTAGTAATAAAGTAAAAAATCATATGTGAATGACGGGATAAACCGAGGCTCAGACAAACACGTATCATCTAATGATCGTGTTGTTACCATCATAGCCATTTTACATCATTGACGGGATAAATCAAGGCTCGGATAAACAACATTTCGTTGTGGCTGCGAACATGTAGGTTCACCACGCCATCACAACAAACTGACTATTTCCGGGGATCGTCATCGCCTATTAAACGAAACCCTCATCGCAAACCCACAGTTATCGTAGCTTGGCGATGTCTTAGACGAACCAAAACTCGTCATCATCGACGATGATAAAAAACCAACAGTTAGGAGAGATTGGCACAAAGCAAACGCCGGTTGACCGACATAACATCGGAGACGACCAGTAACATGTGCCTTTTACACCGAAGTCGTCATTATCTCTACCTCAACCATAAAGGGAGCCGGAGCCACCGTCGTCTGCAGGCGAGGCACAACCTAGATCTGTCATCACAAACCACCACAGTCACCTTCACCGCCACCGCAAGCATCAAAAACTAGCATCGGCACCGGATCGGCCACCACCGCCATCGCGACTGACTGCCTCACAAAAAACCCCAAAACGACATCACCATCAACGAAACCCTAAAACACGTCTGGTGTTCGATCAACAGTGGTGTTCTCCGCTAGGTGGGTGGAAACCAAGAAGTCAAAGTCAGGGGTGAACGGTGTTGTTCTCCAGTGATGAGGTATAAACCACCATCGACCCCCCCCCCCCTCTAGAACCACCAGAAGCAGTGACATCAAGAAAGGGGGAAAATGGTTGGAAAGGGGGTGGCACATTAAACGGACGACAGCTGAGGCTTAAGGCGGTAGAACCATGGTGGCCGCTCAGCCCTAAGGTGGCGGCTGAGGCACTGGCAAACCACCACTGTAATACCATTTTCTCCCAAAAACCCACAGAATAACACTTAAAAAAGGCACAACCAAGAAAGGAAGAACAAAGAGGACCGGCCACCATCACCGTTGACAAACGTCGGGGAGCTGCCGCCTGCTCCACCTCGACCACGGACAAGAAGAGGAGCGGCAACAGAACCCACAACCTCCGCCACAGTGAAAAGCATACCAGAGATAACCGAAGGCGACGAAAACGCAGCTGCCAGCATCGCCATTGGCACATCCGGTGATCACCAACACGCCCACACTGCCACCACCTAACATCCCTTTCAACTTTAAAGAACAAGCACAGTAACCAAGGAGAAATAGTAATACCCAAACTACCCTTAAACTACTGTTCACAGAATGTTTTTTCATATATAAGGTAACTAGCTTTATCCCATTTGCTTTACAGTGGGAGTGTGGCCATTTTTTCCCCGCACGACATAGCATGTGTTTGGTCGTTATCGGTTAAGCTCATCAAAACTATAAAAGCGAATATCAATATTGGTTCTGGTAATACCAAGATATTGGGAATGATGTTGTTCGCTCATAAGCGGGTAGGTTCGTCATGTTACTAACGGTAACGCAACTCATTGATATTATTCGGGTTGCAGATGATGGACCTATAAATTGAAATGATCAAAAAGACGATAGCTGTGATCAGAAACAACAATCATGGTGTGCGATGGTGCGATAAAAACAAATCTACTCTAGCAAACTTTCACTTTTTTCCGGCAACGTGGTTCGCGTTTTCAATATTCTCCATAGCACCAAAATCGAACGGAAAAAGACATTATTATAAGTATGATTAAAAATAAGTATGATTTGTGAAATCTCATACAACATCATTATCACACATTAACATAGTAAACTGGTTCAGCCCAAACCGGTTTCCAAAAATAATGGAGAGTTGAAAATATACAATTAAAAATAAGTACGATTAAAGATATAAACTTATGTAAATCATGTGGTTGTAGATTTTTTTTACCTACAATATTTTTAGTACCGCCTTTAATGAAAAAGTTTCATATAAAGATGAGCAAAAAACCAGTTTGGGTATCCAAACGGGTTTCTAACTTGATCCGATTCAACATAATAAACCGGTTTGGCCCTAACTGGAACCGCCGGTTTATATATTGGTTTGAAAGCCCGCCACCTTAGACCGGTTTTAAACAAGTCCGGTTTTCAAACTGGTTTCCAAAAACTAGGTGTTACCCAACGACCATATACTCGTTTTTTGAGCGTTTGGACCATTATTTGCCCTTTTTTTGTATTTTACCCTAAGTTAGTATAAATATATAGTGGGTGTTTTTGTTGAACCATAAGAACTTAAAACACTCTCAACTCTCGAAAATCTCTAATATGCTCATTACTCGCGTGCATTAAAAATCAAGTGTTCAATCTTTCGTTTTCAAGCAATGTGGTGGTTAGAATCTTTGCTACAAATAGGAACCCAGAAATATGGTGCAACTATGATTTATGTGAAATGTCGAGTTGTTCGAAAAAAAGCTCGTTGCAAGTTTGACAATAATTTTTTCTCAAACGACGCAAACACAACTTTGAAAAACCACGTTAGATAAAATATTGCAAGGTTTTAAAAGGTGAACCGTCTCGAGGTCAAGCTTCGATGACAATCGGAATCAAATGGTGCATTTTGTAATTCAAGAAAGCTTGTCATTCAAACATTTCGACAACGCGTGTTTGATTCAATTCTTTCAACGAATCCTTCAACCACTTGATACCAATATAAGTCGTATTACTATTTGAAGAGATTGTTTAAGATGTAAAAAAAAAACTAAAAATGAATTTAGTTTGTTATTCTGAACCCTTAGAAAGTGGTGTTAAATTTACTTGTATGTTTGATCTACTCCGCCCGGTTCACCTGAATCGTACATTTGTGTCATCGTCCATTAGGTACAACCCAAAACGTGAACAAATGATGAAACGTATGATTGCTTCTAAATTGTTTGATTATCCTCATACACTGAAAATTTATAGTAGACAAAGTTGTTAAACCATATAAATTGGAAACTAAACTATTTACAATATCTTTTGATAATGGGTCAAATAATACACGTGCAATCGAACAATTATAATTAAATGATCTATACCTTATTAAGCGTTCCTTTTCCGTCAATCCCTTCGTTACCGCGGTTTACCCCATATCCGCTCCTCTTCTCAACCTAAATCTCTCAAAACCCACATACTATGGTGGGATGCCCTTCTCCGTCAACATCCTTTTGTTGCCAACCATGACGACCCCTCACCATAACTACTCCGTCTTCATTTCGCATCTGTCTCCGTCGCCGTCATGCAACCAACTAAATGCCCCCGTCGTCGTCAATCAACCAACTAAACCGTCACAACTACTATCAATAAACAAAAATTCCCCCGTTGTCCCCGTCGACATCAATCAAACCAACCACAACCGTCGTAACCGCCATCAATAAATAGATCTATTTAGCATATGTCACTACCGTCATCGCTTTATACCGTTATCACTCTAGGAAAAAGAAGAACATTGGTATCGCTATAGGTGTTGTCGTCATCATTTCTCTCTGATTCATGCAATAATGTAACTATCTTCTTAATAACTTCGTTACTCTAATTTCTAGAGTTTAATACAAAATTCTAATGTGTTTACTCAAAATTTTTAAATATTGTTGTTGTTTCATTCATACATTTTGTTATACCTTGAGTTTGTTTCATACCATATGTTTATACATCATACCATCTACCTTTAGTTTATTTCTTGCCTTCCTTTACGTAATAAGAAAAAAGGAAAGAAGATTTTAAGCCTTGGATCCATTTTCTGCAACATCAAATTTCAGGTGAAAATTTTAAAGGTTTATATTTGTTTTTCTCAACTATATCTATCAAACTTCATGTTATAACTAAATATATTGATATGCATATCAACTAGAATTCTTCTAATCATCTCAATGTAACATGTATTAGAAGTAAAGCCCATCCCAGGTAAGTCATTATTTTATTCTTATTTTTTATTTTACCATTCGCAACAAGTATGTATATTTATTAACCTTTTCACTGTGTTGTTTCTTAGGATCAACAATTATACAAACATAATGTCTTCAAAAAAGATCTATAATAATAAACCAGACGAAAGTTTAGAACCACTTGAAGTACTGAGTTATCAGAACATGAAAGACACGCATCAAGAAACTAGATTTGTGTTATCAATTAGTAGACATTCATGTAAGATATATTAGATATAAATATATATACCAAATATACTTTATTTTATATTCAACAAATGAACTTTTTAACCTGTAGGGTAATGCTATTGAGGCAATTGCACACTTGAAGGAGGAAACTTACTTCGACTCGATTATCGAAATTCAATCATGTTACATCCTAGCTAAATATTTATCAGTCCCGTCAAGAACTTATATGGTTGTTGTACCACATACTGCATTTATAAGAATTGGCAAAAGAGCACCATTTGATCCATTTTGTCATAATAAGATACCTATTAGTTACTACAACTTCGCTCCATACAATGTCTTGAAATACCAAAGAAGAAACCACACCATAATACTAACTGGTAAGTTTGAAACCTTTATTTTCCATACATGTTTTGCTACTTCTTTTAACAATATCTTAATTATCATTAGATTATATTGGACGAGTAGAGAAGGTTTAAACCATTTCAACCAAAACCAACAATTAGTGATAAAGATCTCACTTCGAGATGAGGGGTAAACACTTAATTGTAATTTTTCTATCCACAACTTAAATTTCCCAACATTATATTTACATAATAGTGTTCATTGTTAAGAAGAAAACACATGATAGAAGTAACATTATGGAAAGCACCGTCTTTGAAGTTGCATCAAAAACATCAGTTGGGCAAGTACTAGCAATAACATCAACAATGGTAACTGAATTTCGAGTTTTGTTAAAACTTCTAATTCTATGATATTAGATATTACTTTACACAAAATTTATAACATGTTCTTTGTTGATGAAAATTATTTGAAATTTGATAGTATCTCTTCAACTTGAATCAACAACTGCAACATGCATTGCCATAAATCCCCCAATTCCCGATCTCGATGATTATATGAACAAGTAATTACCTCCAATGTAAAAATTCCTATTTCTTACCTGCATTTTAATGACAAAATCTAAATTAGACTAAAATATATTTCCACGAGTTTAAAGATCTAGAGAATTAGCTGACACCACAACGAGAGGAAAAAACAATTACAATTGCAGAACTTCTAAACATCAAGCCCAAAAACAATACGGTATTAGCAATAATCTTTTCTAAATGTAACCATAAATTCGAACCAAAATTTATAATTTTGCAATGCAGCAAACCCGTTTTGAATGTACGGCAAGTGTGAAAGATATTTTCAACTACCGTAAATGGTATTATGCTCTTTGTTTTGAATGCTCCAAAAATGTCTATCCAGAGAAAGATGCTTTAGCATGCGAAGATCATGGCACAACCATTCAGCCCAAGTACATGTAAGCTAAGTACACTATGACGACTCATTATGGTTTTAAATTTGATTTTTACTTTTACTACACTTCTTTACATCAAATTTATTTTGGCCTGATGCATAAAAAACTAAACAGGTAGTGTGTAAATGCAAAGATAGTTGATGAAACATCAAGCACAAACGTCGTATTCTTCAATGAGGCAATGACTAATGCTCTAAATATTCCATGTTCTGATATGGTCATTAAGCATGGACATACAAACCCAAAAATCATGCCACCTGCAATGCTTTCAATCAAAGGCATCCTAAAGATAATGCACATCAACTTGAAAGTGGACAGTACCATAGCTGTCAATCAGGTTTTTAATGCAAATGAACCTCTCCATTTGACAATAGATCACAAGAAAATTGGATCACAAACTTCAACACATTCAGCAAAACCACCAAAAAGAAAGCAACACCAATCAGAAGGTACATTTCAACACTAAATGTTTAAGTTTTTATGTTTTAGTTTCTTTTCAAACCTTAATTCACTTATTCTTGATAAAGTAATACTTAAATATAACTTATGGATTAAATATTATGCCAGCTTCATGTTCAGGTCCTACAAATGAATTCACTGCCAAAAAAGATCCAAATGTTAACACAGCTACATGAGTTGCAACAAAGAATTGATCAAAGAGCCATGAAATCAAAAATAATTTCGCTTTAACCTAAAAACATATTTAGGCATTCTATTAATAGACTAACAAGTGCTACATGCTATTGTAAATAGTTGATATTAACATGCTATTGTAAATAGTTGCTATTTAAGTGGTGCATGCTATTATAAATAGTTGCTATTTATTTTTATCTAAGATAGTAAAAGTTTTTAGCACAACGAAATCAAGCTATTGTATATTGAATTTTTGATTTTGTTGTCATGTAGTAAAATGATTTCTACAGGTTTACCATAAACAAACACACAAACACCAATGTGATTGTAACAACTTCTATAATTATAGACTTGAATAATTTTCTGTTTAACTTTACGGCAGCAGATTATAATATCCTTAGTAGCTTTGGTTAAGAATCATAGGTGAAAGTTGTATGCATGCTACAAGAATTTATCTTCAGATCGAGCATCCCAATTCGATAAATATACATTTTTAGTACACTATATATGCATTTAGAACTTTTTACAAATTTCTAAATAAGCATATTTATCTTGGTTAATATGGAGCTTCTTTTCTCCCCTGTATATTCAATAATTGACCATGATGTGTTTGACTATTAGTCAAATGACTAAATTACCCTTTGAAAATAAAAAAATATAACACCATATAACGGTGAACACCGTCAATATCTCCACCTCCGTTTACCGGTTAACACCGTATAGAACTATACCGCCAAATAAGCCACCCCCGCCTTCCCTTGCAACCATCACTGCTGCCGTCACACCACGTTCCCTTTCAATTACCATCGCCGTGACACCACTTTCTCTTGGAACCACCATCGCATTTATCTGAAACCACCATCCCTAATTTCACCGTCTTCCCTCCGCACACTTTACGCCACACCTCTTCCCTTGCAACCACCATCGCCGCCAATTGGAACCATCATATCATCTTACTTGATTGTTTTTTATGTTTTTTAGAAGTAAATTACTATTTTGGTATCTGTGACTCATGTAATTTTAATCTTTTAGTTCGAAAGGTAAATTTTTACACTATTAGATTCTGAGACTGTATCTTGTAATGGTTTTGACCTTTATGATTAATTTTGTTAATTTATTATGTTAAGTATAAGGAGATTTTGGTGCCCTTACAACTCAAGGGCTATTTATGTAAATTACAAAGTTTTTTAATACTTATTTTTTATTTTGTTATTTGGGTTTTCATCATTATCTTTATAATTAATACTAATTTTTTTAATACTTATTTTTTAATTTTACACGTTTTGAATGTAAAATTAAATGTCTTTTCTTAATCTTATGTTTTTATAAACGCCTTTTCAAAATCAATCTTTTTTTAAAACTTTTTTGAAATTGACCATCCTTTCTTAAAATCTTTCATTTCATTATATAATACAATTTATAGATTTTTATTTTTATTTTGGTTTTTGTGTTACTTTTATGATTATTTTTTAATAAAACATGTTTTAAATATAAAAATAAATACTTTTTTTAAAGCTTTTGTTTTTTTATAAACGTCTATTTTGAAAGCATTCATTTTTCAGACTCTTTATAATATCGTTTGTCATTTTTAAAATCTTTCATTTCATTATACAACACAAGTTGAAAATCTTTCAAATTTCTAATAATATAAATGTTAAGAATTTAAACAAGTTAGAAACATCGTCATTGCAAAAATAACTATTAGAAATATGGTCATTGCAATACATATGACATAATTTACTTATGGTCGTTAAAAAAAAAACTTGAAAAATGAACGATTTTATAAATCTAAGGGATTTATGAAACGAACAACTTCAAGCAAATGAATAGTTTAAAAAAACAAAGATTAAAAAAAGAAGTTTTAGGGAAAGAAAGGTTTAAAAAAAGAAGTTAAGAAATGATCGGTTCTAAAAAAATAATTTTAATAGACAAAGTTTTTAAATTATCAACAAATTTTGAACAAATGAATGAGTTTAAACAAACAAAATATATAAAGAAATGAAAGATTTTTGAAAATCGAACAATTTAGAAAAAAGTTAGAAAAAAAATTGAAAATACGTTTATGAAATACAAAAGATTTAGAAAATACATATTTATTTTTATACCTAAAACAAATTTTATTAAATAATAATCATAAAAGCATAGAAAAAACCAAAATAACAATAAAAAAATTTAAAAATAAAAAAAAATACATGTTTTTAAAAAATATAACAATAAAAATCTCGATTAAAAGAAAAAGGAAGAATGGTCGAATGGGTGGGGGTTGGCTTTTGTTAATTTCAGTAATTACGTAAATAGGGGAGGGTTCAAATAAGAACTTAATTTTTTTGTGAGAACTCTAGGAACCAATCTCAACCACTAGTTTTCAATGGCAAAATGGTAATTAACAAATACATAATAAAAAAATTATAAAATAAAAAATAACATAAAAATAGAAAAAATAAAAACACCAAAATGTTCCCCTAGTTTCTCTCTTTCATAAAAAAAATTAAAAAAAAAATTATAAATAATAAAAAAAATTCTCGTTTTTTTTGCGAAATTCTATTTACACATGTGTAATACCAGATTTACACATGTGTAAATCCAGTATTACACATGTGTATAACCAGATTTACACATGTGTAAACAACGGATGTACGATTTTTTTAAAAAAGTATATCAATATGGTAGGCGTTGGAAAGATAAAAAAATACTAAATTTTATGGTGAAATTTTTTTGGAAAAATGATGTCGTGAAAAAAAGTTATGAACGTCTTAAAAAAGGGAGGAAATGACATGTGATATGCATGTGATCAAGAATGAGTGGTTCATATTGGTTCATAGAGTTCTCACAAAAAAGTGAGTTTTCATTTGAACCCTCCCCTACGTAAATAATACCCTAAATATTAAAGGAAAATTAAATTTTAATAATTCAGATTATTAAGTATTAGCCAATATTAATCTCAACTAACAATTTGATTAATATTGATCCTAACTTTTATTTTTGTTACCAATAACCGTCAAAGTATAACCGTACGTTAACGCTATTTACTTTTTGATGACGTGGCACTTGACTTTGCTCGTGACATGGCATATACATAATCAAAATAAAATTAAAAAAACACTCAATTTTTATCTCTTTGTCTCTAGACTATTCAATATAACTTCAAAAATAATCTTTTATTAAAAAGATTTAATTAATACATTAACATTTTTAATTGTAACTATGTTATACGTCACATGATACCTTATAAAAAACTGACGAAGTTAATAAATAGTTAGACTATGACTGTTATTAGTAAAAAAAATCAAAAGTTAAGATTAATACTAGTAAATTATTAGTTGAGATTAATATTGACTAACAGTTAAAAGTTTGAATTAATAAAATTTAATTTTTTGTACTTATAAAAACTTTGTAATTTACATAATGGCCTCTGAGGTGTAAATGAAACAAATTAACCTTATCTTTAATAGAATGAATTAACATATTTAATCTTAAGAGTCAAACTTGTTAGAAAATGCAACCATCTACTTAATTGATTTCTATCTAGGATAAGGGCACTTATCTTATAATACTTATTATACTTTTTGTAGGAAGTTTGATGTAAAACAATATTACATAAATGGTTCTTTTGGTTTGATCAGATTACACATTTGGTTCCCGGACTTTAAAAATGTAAAGTTAATCTAAACTTTTACATAGTCCTTGCTAGATTAATACTCAAATTTTAAAAATTACAAAGTTAATTTAAACTTTTATATGGGCCTTGCACTTTTGATTTCTAAAGTTAAATTTAAAAGTTATTTTAAACTTTATAAAATACATAAAAACTAAATTAATTTAATATCAAAGATAAAATGTGCGATGAGTATATAAGATTTTGGACTAACTTTACAAATTTTAAAATTTAAAAACATTACATGCAATCAAGTTAAATCACATGAACCATTTATGTTTCTATTGATGTAATGAAGAGTCAATTTTCTTTCTAGTATTACCGAAGTGAATGACAAAACTATTTCAACATGTTTTATATGTAAAAGTAACCTTCAAATTCATTTTCTATGCAGAAGCCAATAACAAATTGACCCATGTGTATTTGTGAGAGTATTGAATATGCATCAAATTAACTCATTCGCATATGCAGGCAAATTGAAGAAAATAAACTAAATAGAAAAAACAACAAAATTCAGTTTTTTATGCAACAATCATTGTGGTTTCCTTTACCTGTAATCATGTCCCAAGTAAATGTGAAGTTGCAGTATGTTGTTTATCCATCTTAATAGGAACGAAACATAAAAGCTAAAACCCCAAATTACATTTATCCATGTCAATTGGAACAAATGTAACTCCACTACAAATATGCTATAGAAATAGCATCAGCAGATTAAAAATCTTACCATTCCCAACCAACAAATACATGATCCATAATAAACAAACAGAAATAGCATCAATACAACATTAATTTACTAACTCCATCTAACTAAAATCTCTCATTTGGATGTATATTTACATAATATTACATGATTCATGATAATAAACTCCATCCTATAGTTAAAACAAAACCAAATTTTGGGTCAAAAGCCAACACATTTAGGTGGAAGATTTCCTATGTTTAAAAAGAATAATAAAGAATCTTTTGTTTAAATCACTTTGGTTCCTGGGTCCATTGTTTAAAACAATTTGAATCTTCACAAGGACATGATGCCACTAATACTCTAACATTGAGGGCACCAGTGACCAAACAGCAAATTAAGGAAAAAATAAACTTGGACTATTAAGGTAAAAAACAAACTTGAGATAGAAGTTAAACAACTTAAAATCACTAATTTGATTAAAGAACATTGTAATCATCGGCTTCTTCATAGCATTAAGGCTAATATTTATGTTATTAATTTCTGTCTAATGTCATTGTGATTATTTAACCTTATGGGCAATTGGACTCTTATTTTGTAACCTATCTACCAAGTTTAATGGTAATAAAGGTTGCACTTACCAAGTTAAATGTTTGTTTATATAATCTCATGAGCAAAAGCCCTCTAATCCCCTATATAACTACAAGTCTAATATTGTACTTAATAATAAAACTTCAGATAAATGGATGCCTATGTATTGGTATGATAACAAAGCATACAATGAATAAACTTACCGTCTTAAGTTTATAACAAATAAACTAAGAATTTATCTTATTATGCTTACAAGTAGGTAACAACAGAACCACAACCTCAAATCCCCTCGCGGGGCGCAAGGAATAATACTAGTTAAAATACGATGACTCAATTGGTTTTGTTGAATTAGTTAATGGTTTAACTTTAATCTGTTACATTTGACTTTGAGTTTGTCTTCCCAGTTATTTACAATTGGTGGTTTTAAATTTCATCCAGACTCGTGAATAATTAGTTTTAAGTTTATTTGTGACATTAAGTATATGTTTAACTATTTATTTGTTTGATAATAAAAAATAGACATATTAGAGCATATAAGAATAGACAACAACATTAAGATTTATAACAGTTTGGTTGTCTGTTAATAAATCCGTTTTAGTTCAAACTGAAAATGAAATCGAATAGGATAAAACACATGATCAAAGGGATAACTCACAATCAAATCAGGGAATAACAAGCTAATCGAATAGAGGTTTTCAATATATCTTCATATGTTTAATGTGCAGGGAAATTACATACATATGAACGTTTTTTCGCGCCAGCTTCCACCATGTGTTTAACGGTGACGAGGGTTTTAATGAACTGCCAACCATTGGTCCTAGTTTAGTGCCTATAAGTCATATCCTAGATAAGTATTACAACATCAATCATACATAATAACAACGTTTTAGAGTTTAGTTTAATTAACAACTAACAGCCCTCCAACCGCCATCTTCCTATCAACACTCCTAAGGCCCTAACCATATACTACCAATGTACAAGAAGGCCATTAAACCGATGTGTTTCAGCAATAATACGAAAATAAACTCAAACAAGCACAATTCAAAAATATTAACCCTGGAGTTTTCTCGTACGTAGAGAAGTTTATCTAGCGTAAGGAATATATAGTATGCTGGAAAGAGATTATATTCAAACGACAACTTATACACAAAACATTGACATAAGTAGGCGATTTTATCCACCATACACCAAAATGACACTGCCTAGTGTCTACTGCTACAACCTACCATACTATATCTACTTAGGATGATAAACATGTCATTATTTAGCAACTAGTGAACATGATTCTTGTTATAACCACTTACCTGTCAGATTCACATATCTTGGCATGAGGGTGCAAGCAAGAACTTGTCATTGTGGCAGGAAATAAGGATCTTCTTTCTTCTGGTAAATTGTAAACAACTGTTTTGAGTATTTAGCTGCAAGCGCCATGCATAGTTTGATCCCCTTTGGATCATATTCTTTCAGTTCTTCCACTGTTTGGTTAAGATCACCATTAGGATCTCCGTCCGTGAGAAATTCAGCCAGCTTACTAGCCCTACAAGATCACGCACGCATACATGCATATATCTGTCAACAACAGCTATCACACAGCACAAGTGAACATCATAGTTCACAAGCACATCTTTTTTATTACATACCAAAAAAAACTTACCTGGACGCATCAGCATGGCTAAACCCTCGGTCATTGTGGTATATTGTTTCTTTACATGCTTTCTCATCAGCTGTTTGTTGCCTATAAAGAGCACAAACAGCCCTCATACACAATCCAGGATCTTTACCAAAATCAGATAACATATCTCCCTCAAGATCCCACTTGAAATTCGTAACCTTTTTCCTGCCAATCTTCTCCAAAGTTACTTTATATTCATTAACAGCATCTTCAGATTCATCAGCACTATCACCACTTTCAGAATCACATTTGGAAACACTTTCAGAACTGTCAACAATAAATCCACCCAAACTTTCACCTTCATTCTCTGATTCATCTACACCGTCACTATCTTCCTCGTCCTCAGTTGAACCAACGGTTTTAGTCAAGTCAATGCTGCTTTTATCTTGTTTGTTTTTGAGTTCTAATTTTCTCAGCCTCATTCGGTACCTCCTACTTTTATTAACTTTTTCCTCTAAGTTTGTCATTAGCCTCGAGCTATGTTGTGTTTTGAGTGTGCAAATTGGAGCATTGTCATCATAACTGCTCTCATCATCGCTAGATATGATTTTGGCAGCCTTATTCCTGTTAGCACCTCTGGCATTCGATGAATGAAATTTAAAGTCGTCCATATGCTCTTCATCAATATGTTCTAGATTAGTTTCTTCGAGTTTAATCTTGGGATTACGTTGACCTTCAGCTAAATCAACACATTTTCTTGAACCAGAAACCTCTTCAACCTTTGGAATATCGTTATAAGTCACATCATCATCACTAATAGCGATAATACCATGAAAAGGGGATTGAGCAACACCTGGAGTAGATGGGGCTATCTTCTTTGTTGGGCACCCATCTTCCTCAAATTGTAATCTTTTTCTAACTCTGCTATGAAAAACTTCTTTAGTTCCATTTGAGACCTCGATGCTATCCTCTTTAACTTTCGCATTCAAGGCGTTTATCTTAGACTCCAACTCTTTAACCTTCTCCTTCCAAAAACATACCTCTGTTTCAGCCTTTCTTTTCTCACACTCCAAAACCTTGTTCTCAACCATCAGCTCGTGAACATATTCGTTGTCATTCGCCACATATGTTGGATCAACTATAACCTTCTGAATCGTCGTGATCTTCCCCTCGAGTTCTTCGTTCTTTTTCTTCAGATTTTGAACCTCGATTTCCAACATCAAACACCTCATTTCATCTTTTCTGCTCTTTTCTTCCAACTCTAAGCATCGTTTTCTGAAATTCTCAAACTCCATAACAAAATCTGCCTCAAAGGCCATCTTTTTCTTCAATCTAAAGTCTCTACAAGGCTCCCCTCATCATCAACGTAGACCAACTCTGGTTTACAACAAACCCTAGTTTCAAACATTGACAAAAGCCACAATAATGATGTATCAATCAGTAAACAAGTAAACAGATTAGGAGCATTAAAGGAAACAACAATAGTAAGTAGCCCTAACAGAAACCCTAGTTACTGATTAGAAATGATAACATAAATAGCTGTAAGAATCATACAGAAGATGATTTCTGATTTGCACGAAGCTTAACAGAAAAAGGAGTAAATAGTATGAGAACTTACGAAGAAATTGAAGATTGAATGGGTCGGTGGGCGAAATGAAACGACACCGTTTTGATAACCGACGGGAGAGGAGAGGTGGTTTGACGACGGTAAAAGGTTGATTCGTAAATGAATACACGGGTTTCCTTAAATCTTTAGAGCCCGGATTCTTAAAAGAAATTGAATGAACACCGAAAAAAATTGTCATTTTTCGGTTTTTATTAAGCCCGTGTTTCCGAGTTTAATTAACGAGAGACAAAAAATAAATATTTTTTTTCATTTTTTTGTTAATTTCTTTTTAATTTGAAAGAAAAGTTTTTAATTAATGCTTTCAGAACCACATCGAACTATAAATCGGACGACTTAAAGATTCATTGGTTGAACCGGTCGGACCAGATTTAAGAACGGGACGACATTATAAATAGTAGAATATTAAACAATATAGAAAATAATATATTGTTAAAATTTTCCAAATTTATATACATTAGTTTAAAACAAAGTTGTTATGTACTTTAGTTCGTTTTTCATATAAACTTTTAAACAATTAATGGGTGGAGTTTAATTTGTAAATTGATTTATTTATAGGGACTAATCTTGTAACCTCTCTTTCTCTTAAAACTTTTTTAACCCTATTTGAAAACTAAACAGATGCTTTCATCTCTATCAAATTTTCCTTCTTCTTCTCTCTAATTATCTTTATCTTCTCTCAAACAAGCTTCTTCTTCTATATGTTTTTTTTACCTAAAAGACATTCGTTAGCCTCCTATATTAAACCGGAATTTTTGATCTGAAATGTCACTTGAAACATCGGTCAATTGTCACAGAATAGATAGATGGAGGTTCGACTGTTTGCTCGGCGACTCGTCGATCCGACCTCCGGTTCGCTTCCAACCAGCTAATTAGCTCAACACAAAATGAGTCATATTCAGTAACCATGCCGAATCCCGGTCGGACTGGCCGATCCAAACCGGTCGGGAAAACATTGATTTTAACCTTTATTTTCCTCCCATTCCCTTTTTAACGTTGTGTTTCCGGGTCTCTTTTAAGGAGAGAAATAGAAGGAAATAAATGGAAACCAAAAAAGAATTGTAATCCCGAGTTTTTTAAGGGAAAAAAAAAAGAAACGAAAAAATCTTTATGTTCTCGAGTTTATAAAAGAAGGAAATGAAAATAAATGAAAGGAAAATCTTCTAACTTTCCTTCCAAAATAAAATGAAATGGAAAGAAAGAAATGAAAGATATAAAGTTTTTACTTTTTTTCATTTTCTTCGAACTCTGAAACACGAAAATTTAATATGTCTTTTTCTTTTTCTTAATTTCTTTTCTCTCCTTAATTTTTTCTTTATTTCTTTTTTCTCACTAATTTCCTTTCACTTCTTTTTTTCGTTTATTAAACTCAAGAATGGAGCGTAAGTAAATTCGAGAATATAACTTTCTTACTTCCCTTCCATTAAAAAAAACTCTGGAACACAATCGTTGTTTTCTTTTCTTACACTTCCCTTCTTTTTTCTCTTTAATAAACTCGGAAACACAAATTTCTTACTTTCCTTCCATTACTCTCTTTAAGGAGGAAATTTAACAAAATTAAAAACATTTATGTTTTCTAGTTTTTTATTCAATCTTTTTAAAACTGGGTTGTACAGTGAACAGGTCGTGTTACTGGTCCACAGGTCGAATTGGTCAAACCGATCGGATCGGATTTAAGATCCACTAACATTAAAATTAATATAAATATAAAAAATACAATTTGCAGGACCGTTTAAGGGCTTTAACATAATTACAACACAACAACACAATGAGGAGATTAACTAAACTTTAATCAAACAGTGAACTGGATTAACCAAGGTGATACTAAGAACACAAGTAAAGTAAAGAGACAGAACAAGAGAGTATGGGTTTCAAGGAGGCAATATATTGCTTTCTCAAGTTCTTTTACAAGTGTTACAAAACATAAAGAAAGATACAAGAACTTGAAATACTTATACTACAACCTACAGCCGGCTATACTTTGAAAGCCAGCTGGATACAATTGACTAGACACTAACAAAATCAATTGTAGGATCAAAAGGCATATCTGCCTTTTGACCTTGTGACTATGACATGCCATAGCTCACATCCTTATACATTACAAAAAGGATAAAGTACATAAAGTGGAAAGTTACAGACTCAAGACCTCAATGTACAGTTACCAAAAGCATGGACCTTTTCACCAACTCATGTAAGTTGGTGACTTTACAGAGATGCAGCGGAAAAGGTGCTTTATGGAACAGTACATCAGATAAAGCATGTATACTAAAAGTCTTCGGAAGAAATCTGTCTTCATAGGTTGAAGCTTCGAAAGACTTTGTCTCTGAGGCTTCGGAAGACTTCATGTTTGGCTTCGGAAGATATTGGTCTTGGCTTCGGAAGATTTTACACTTAGAGTATTTTCTAATGCATTTTGTAAAACTTCCGAAGCATTCTTCACTTCAGTACTTAGTGCATGTTGCAAAGACACTTTGGATGTTTTGGGTTGCATCAGACTTAAGGAATCCTTACAAACTCCCCCTAGGCTGATGCTACCAAAACACTTAGAAGATCTTCAAATGTTGGTAGTCTTCAGTACAATCAAGACCATTCCTTTCTTCATTAGACGGTCAGGATCATCAAGACTCTCATAGTATCTTCTCATCTCAAAGAGATCATGCAGAGGTAAGTTGATTATGTCTTGCCAGGAGTAGACATTCTCAACACCTTGATCTCTGATAACATGCCATCTTTCTGGATTAGTAGAATAAGTCCAGGACAAGATGGGTGTCTCAGTTGTTAGAGGAGCCACTTGCATAGGAGTTGATTGGGCTGCCTCATCATGCACTTCCTCAGGTTGATCTGATTCAGCCTGAGGTGTAGAGGTAGATGACTTAGGCTTCTTCTTCTTTGTCTTTGGTTTAGAAGCCATTCTCTTCTTCCTCTTAGATGTCTTTAACTGAGAAGACTGGTCTGCAGCACCATGTTGATCATCAGTGTCTTTCTCAGTTGGGTGTTCCTCCCTCACAGGTTCAGAAGGAGAGGGAGTTTGACCCTGCCTTGGATCAGAAGATGAAGCTTGCTGAGGCTCAGCTGGAGGTTCTGGTTGAGGAGTCTCTGGTTGTTCAAACTTGACCTCCACTTCAGGTGGGACTTGACTTGGAAGAGAGTGCAAGTCAATCAGTTCTCCACTCTTAATCTTCTGCTTGATCACCCTTATATGCTCATCCATAGTGGATAGAGACATGGGTCCAAGTCTCCTTCCGGAGAATCCATATAGCTTCAAGAAGCTCATCATTCTTTGTCTGTCAGCAGACTTCTTTGCATTCTTTTGAATGATGGCTCTTGACTTTGCAGCTTCTTCCCTTAGCTTCCTTTTGGTTGTCTTTCTTTCTTTGACTAGCTCAAGCTCAAGTTGCTTTAGGTACTCAAACTCAATGAAGTCATAGGACAGGGGAAGAAGTGCATCTGCCTGATAGAAGCCTGTGGCACTCAGGTAGTTGATCATTTTGATCCTATCTTCCTCTTTATCTACCTGAGGTTCTTGTGGAGCCACATCTTCCTGTGCAGGACTTTCTTGAACTGGAGAGAGAGTGGGAGCATGCTTGTAGAGTCTTTTCTGTCTCTTCTCCTCTTTGAATTGGAGAAGTAGCCTTGCATCCTCTTTCTCCTTCATCTCTCTTGACACTTCCATGTCAGCCAGTTCATTTAACTCTTCTAAGGGGAGGGAGATGATTTCATCAATATCATAGTTCCTGGTCTGTAAGTAGGTAATCCTGACTGCCCTTAACTCATCATCTTGAGTATTTGGTCTGGGGGCAGCCCTGATTGCAGCTTGCATGAAGCTAGATGACCCAGAAGAACTTTCTCCCCTTAGTCTCCTTTTTCTCTCTCTCTCTTCCTCCTCAATTTCCTCAGGAGTCATTATCCTTTTCCCTTTGTCACCAACAGACCTTTGTGACTCAGGGTGGATTGAGGTTGGCCTTCATTGCTTGGTGTAGCTTCCATGCTCTGGCCAGAGAGAGGCTGAGAAACACCTTCACCAGCAGGTGTCTCAGATGGAGTTTGGACCTCTGCAGCAGTTGTTGATGATGAGACAGGGGTCTCAGGTTCTGCCACTGGGCCTTCAGTCAAGGTTTCCCCTATGAAACTAATCTTAGGGTCCACCTCAACATCCAGTTGACCGATGACATTGCCTGATTGCCTAAGTCTCCTTCTTAGAGAGAACTCTGCAAGGATCCTGTCTTGGATTCTTTGAGCCAGCCTGTCAGCTTGTCTTGAATTGCTTGGATTGACAAGTGGCATGTTGACTAAATCCAGTCTTTCATAGAAGCTCAGGCTTTGGAAATGAAAAACTTCTTGTTGGCCTTGAACTCTGTGAAGTATAAGGGCTCTTCTGTCATCATCATACCTCCACCTTATGATGTAGTTGCCAGTTCCTTGTGGTGGAGATGAGACAGCCCTTGGTATACCTTCCTCAAAGAGACTCCTGATGATTGAGTCTATAGAGTCCACATTAATGTGAACTTGAGGAAGTTGCTGAGAATGCACAACAGCAAGTGAGGATGGTGAGTCCTCTATGTCCATTCTCTGTGAAGAACTCCCAGGTTCTGTGGTTGTAATAACTTTCTCCCCCTTTTTGGTAGCATCACCCACTTGCATAGGTGAGCTGGAGGATAAGTCAATCACTTCCACAGGTTCTTGTGTTCCTGGTTGAGCTCTCCTTAAAGGTCTCCCAGCTAGTTTTTTCTTTAGATATGAAATCTGAAGTTGCTGATCATTGACCCTGTTATTTAAGGTAGTCACCTGAGATTCCAAGTGACTAACCTTAGAGACTAAATAGGTGCATGTTTTTGACAATTTCTGCACCTTTAGTCTCAAATTCCCCTCATCTTCATCAGAAGAATCATTGGGGGATGAGATGATTGGACCAAAGTCCTCTCTCTCACCACCAGCTTGAGTTCTTGGCTGCTGGTTTTCCTCTGCTCACTGGCAGCCTCAGTTGAGATGCCAGTGGGCTGAGTTGCCATGGTTGAGGTCTTAATGATGTAATCACTTTCAAAAGTGAGAGCCTCTTCCATATGGACATCCTGAACAGGTCAGAAGTGTCCACCTCAGTAATAGGTGACTGATGTGGGATAGACTGAGGAGAGTCAGAGGTACTCATCTCTCTTTGAGTAGGGGAGGAGAAGAGAGACTCATGGTACTCACTGAATCCTAAGTCTTCATCAGTATAGAAGGATAGGTTGGGAATTGGTTGGTTGAGATCTAAAGGCTGGGGATGGTAGCTGTCCCCTGAAGGTTGTTCACTTGAGTGTTGAGACTCAGAGTGAAGGCTTAAGGCTGTTGGGCTAGTGAGCTCATCAGGGTGAGCATGAGGAACCTCAGCCCTGATAGGTGAAGAAATGGGAGTGGTTTGCTCCTCAGGAGAAGTGGGAGCTCTAGTGTCCACTTCTTCCTGTAAGGTTGAGTATATGGGGGCCTGCACAGACTCAATAGCCTGAGCAGGGGTTCGTTTGGATTTTCTTTGGTAGGTGAGGGTGATTTCTGGTCTTTTTAGAGGTAAGGATAAAAGAGGTGTGGGTTCAACACTAGCTTGTGTTGCTAGGTTGTCACCTTGAGCAATGAGCTCTAACATTTTGGGACTAGGGCTGTTTCTACCCCTGAGAAGCCTACAGTTGGCTTCTTCATTATTTTAAAGATGTCGGGCTTCATCTGTCCCAATTTAAGAATATTACTTGTTTCCCTCAACTGTGAGCCCAGTTCACAGTTGAGAATGTGTTGAACATATCTAGGAAACATGTAATACTCTAAGGAGTCTAAGTTTGCAAGTAAATTAGTATAAACAAATTGTGAATACCTGAACTTGACCCCATAAACTATAAAGGAGAGATCCTCAGGAATCTGGTCCCATCCACCATGCTTGTTTGATAAGCTGTGGATAACCACATGGAGCAGGTATTTCCACTGGGATGAGACCTTCCCTTTCCTGAAGGTCTTTACAGAGAAATCTCCCTCATAGCCCATCTGCTCAAAGGAATGATTAACAGCTTCCTTTGGGAAGGACACCTCACCTTCTTCATCATCCAGCTGCAAATGTTGGTTAATGATGGCCGAGTGATGAAGATTGTCCTCCCTTGCACTGTGGCAGACAGTGCCTTCTCCCCATCCATAATGACCTCTTGGCAGGTCTTCCAGAATTCAAGCAAGTGATCCTCATATAGAGTAGGATCAATGGTCAGGGAGGTGAAATAGTTTGACAGAGTCAAGAATTGGAAAATCTCTGAGAAACTTGCATCTTTCTCAGAGCTTAACAGAGCAACTTGATTATGTTGCCTGTGAAGTTGCATGGAGAAATCTGGGTTGTTTCTGCGGTTAAGGTTGGCCATTCAGAAGCTTAAGGTGAAGAAAGGTAGAAAGCAAAGGCGGTTTAGAGAATTAGGTTAGAGGAATAGTAGAATTGAGGAAGATAGTGGGAAAGAGGGGGAACCGTTGGGTATTTATGTGAAAAGGATTTGAACCAAAGTTAATGAAAGAGGATAAACTTTGAAATCCGGAAGTCGGTCCCACCTCTGAAAAGGTAGTTTACTTTTGCTCAAAAAGTAGTTTTCTTGGAATTCGAAAAGCTTCCGAAGGTAATTTGTCTTCGGAAGTTTTGATTAAAAAGCTTCCGAAGCTAAAATGGCTTCGGAAGATTTTCCTGAGAGTCTTGAAAATTTATGCTTCGGAAGAGAAATAAACCCTTGGATGCTTTGTATAAGAATAACAAAGCTTCCGAAGGTTAATTTTGCTTCGGAAGGAAAAAGTCCTTAAAAATGAATAAGTGTCTGAGATAAGAATTTTAAGCTTCGGAAGATGAATTTTGACTTCTTCCGAAGGTAAAATCTCTTAGACAGTTATTTATTTTGAAGACATGTTTTTCTTCCGAAGATAAAATTTATCTTCCGAAGTATCAGAAAATTTTCAAGAATCTAAGGAAAGTCTTCAAAAAGAATTTTACATCCAAAGAAAACATGAGCTTATGAAAGTGATGAACTAGACAACTTAGGACACACATATTTTAAGAAGAAATAATTAGAATTAGTTTTAAGAAAAAGTCTACTCAAAGTTAATCATCCCAATAGCTGATATCAGATACTTAAATCTCTGTTCATCAAAAGCTTTTGTGAACAGATCAGCATATTGTTCATCTGTATGAACTTTGACTAGTTTAATTAATCCCTTTTCATAGTTATCTCTTATTAAATGATACCTGATGTTGATGTGTTTGGTCCTTGAGTGCTGCACAGGGTTCTCAGTGATAGAGATAGCACTATTGTTGTCTATGTGGATAGGAGTCTCTTTGAAGTTAAATCCATAGTCCAGCATCTGATTTTGAATCCAAAGCACTTGAGCACAGCAGCTTGCAGCAGCAATGTATTCAGCCTCAGCAGTTGATGCAGACACACAGGATTGTTTCTTGCATTGCCATGAGACAACCCTTCCACCAAGGAATTGACATCCCCCAGATGTAGACTTTGCAGTCATGTTGCAACCACCATAATCACTATCTGTATAGGCATACAGATTGAAATTAGGATTCTTTGGATACCATAGACCAAGTGTTGAAGCACCTTTGAGGTATCTTAAAATCCTTTTCACAGTGATTAAGTGAGACATCTTAGGGTTGGCTTGATATCTTGCACAAATACATGTAGCAAACATGATATCAGGCCTGCTAGCTGTAAGATACATAAGAGACCCAATCATAGCCCTGTATAAATGTTCATCTACACACTCCCCCTCAAGATCTGGACCAAGGGAGTGGTTTCTGGCTATGGGTGTCTTAGCAATCTTACAATCAGTCATGTTGAACCTCTTGAGTATGTCTTGAACATACTTTGACTGACTTATGAAGATGCCATCTTCAACCTGCTTCACTTGAATTCCCAGAAAGAAGTTGAGTTCTCCCATTGAACTCATTTCAAATCTGTCTTTCATCAGCTTCTCAAAGTCTTTGCAGAGCTTTGGATTAGTTGAACCAAAGATGATGTCATCTACATATACTTGAACCAGCAATAAGTCATTTCCCTGTCCTTTGATGAAGAGAGTTCCATCTATAGTACCTCTCCTGTATCCATGTTTACAAAGATACTCAGATAGTGTCTCATACCACTTCCTGGGTGCCTGATGCAGCCCATAAAGAGCTTTGTCAAGCTTGCAGACATAATCAGGATGATCAGGGTCTACAAAACCAGGTGGCTGTTTGACATAAACCTCTTCATCAATCACTCCATATAAGAAAGCACACTTTACATCAAGTTGATAGACCTTGAAGTTCTTGGATGCAGCAAATGCCAGGAATATCCTAACAGCTTCTAGTCTTGCTACAGGAGCAAAGACATCAGTGTAGTCAATCCCTTCTTCTTGTGTGTATCCTTGAACAACTAGTCTTGCCTTGTTCTTGATGATGATTCCTCTATCATCCTTCTTATTCCTAAAAACCCATTTGGTTCCAATGGTAGTCTTCCCATGAGGAAGAGGACAAAGGTTCCAAACTTTCTGCCTTTTGAATTGAAGCAGCTCTTGTTGCATAGCTTCAACCCAACTTCCATCCTTTAGAGCTTCATCAACTTTCTTTGGCTCTATCTGAGATAAGAAACAAGAGTGAAGACAAACATTTGCTTCATGGGTTTGTCCTCTTGTTCTTACCCCTGTGACAACATCTCCAATGATGTTTGTGGTGGGGTGAGACTTGTGGATCCTTAGCTGAGGGATCACAGCAAGTTGCTGAGAAAGATCCAAATTTGAGAAATTTAGATCTGGTCTGGAAGATTCACCCTCCACATTATCACACTTATCAAGATTAACTTGATCCAATGAGTGTGTGACATCATTGATGTTGTCATCTATGGTGTGGTTATTAGCATCAAGGAATTCCTGATCACTATCACCATCACCATTGTTGTCTTCTACAATTGAGGTGTCTTTATCTGGTTGAGAGGCCTCTGAGCTGGAATTTGAAGGCATACCAGATGTATCAGCTGAATTTGTCATTGTTGTGCTGATAGAAACCTCATTTGCTGAAGTAGTTCCAACTGGAGCTGAAGATGTATGAGTTGAGGGTCTTCCTAGCTCAAATCTTGGATCAGGATCACCTGTATTTAAATTTTCTGCAGATCCTGAAACATGCTCACAAGATTTGTTAAAACAGTTGGTAACTAAATCAAGATCAAACAGCCAATCCGGACCAGAACCAGCCACACAGGGTGTGTGCTCATTGAAAGTCACATTGGCTGACTCCTCAACAATTCTAGTTCTGAGATTGTATACTCTATAAGCTTTAGCTTGGGAAGAGTATCCAATGAAGTGTCCATCATCTGATTTCTCAGCAAACTTGGCAATTTGATCTTTGGTATTCAAGATGGTGCAGGGACATCCAAATGACCTGAGAAAACCAATGAAAGGTTTCCTCTTGTGCCAAAGTTCATAAGGAGTCTTACCATGTGTCTTAACTACTAAAACTCTGTTTTGCACATAGCAAGCAGTATTAACTGCCTCTGCCCAGAAGGTGATAGGCAGTTTAGAGTCAGACAACATAGTTCTTGCAGCTTCAATAAGTGTCCTGTTTCTCCTCTCAGCAACTCCGTTTTGCTGAGGAGTCCTGGGAGCACTATATTGTCTTGTAATACCTTTTTCATCACAAAATGTATCAAGGATTTGGTTCTTGAATTCAGTTCCTTGATCACATCTTATGGTTTTGACCTTGTGATCACATTGATTCTCAACTTTTAAGATGAAATTCTTCAGAATCTCAGGGGTTTCATCCTTAGTTCTAAGGAAGAAGACCCAAGTGAATCTTGTAAAATCATCTGTGATCACCAAACAGTAAGAGGTCCTTCCTAGACTCATTACACTGGTGGGGCCAAAGAGATCCATATGTAACAAGTGTAGGGGAGTAGTGATGGAGTTCTTTTCCTTAGGCTTGTGAGATACCTTGTGTTGCTTCCCTTTCAGGCATGCAACACAATGATCATCACTTGTAAACTCTTTCTTTGGCATTCCAGTTACCAGATCATGTTTAATTAATTTATTCATGTTCTTAAAGTTTACATGGCACATTCTTTTATGCCATAGGAAAGACTCATCACTATTTGCTTTAGATAGAAAGCATGAAACTTCTCCAGAGGGAGATGTTTCTTGCAAATCCATCTTGTACATGTTCCCTTTCCTGGGGGCTCTGAGCAGGATATGCTCATGAGGAATGACCACTCCAGGCTTGAGAACAATGCACTCATGCTCAGTAAAGAGCATGTTATGACTCTGATCACAAAATTGGGATACACTCAGAAGATTGTACCCAAGCTCCTTAACAAAGTTTACCTTCTCAATGCTGAGCTTACCATTTGTGACCTTGCCCCTTCCAGAAATGTAACCACCTTCATCTCCTCCAAAAGCAACTGGTCCTCCATCAATTCTCTCAAAATTATGGAGTAGAGACCTATTGCCTGTCATGTGCCTGGAACAGCCACTGTCAATTATCCAGACATTCCTGTTTGTCTTGAGCTGTTCCTGCACAAAGAAAATGATTAGTTACATTTGGAAACCCAAGCCTTACTTGTCTTGGGCTCACTAAGTGTAATAGAAGGTAATGCAACAGTAATAGATCCTATGGTTGTACTATGGGGATCTTCAGCTGTTGTTGATGGAGAAACTTCAGTCATTTGGTCTTTCTTAGACTTCCACACCACCTTTGGAGTCTTGGACTTGACCTTCAAAACCTTAGAAGCTTTTGGGACTTCACAAGTTTTGATGACTGAACCTTCGGAAGATTCTACAGTCACTGCAGCAGACTTTAGTGCTTCGGAAGAACTCCTTTCTTCCGAGACCAATTTGCTTCCGAAGGTAATTTTCCATTTACCTTCTTCTTTGATTTGGAGCTTCCGAAGGAAACAGACTTTCCTTCCGAAGCTTGAGACTTCTTGAGACTCTTTGAAGTCTTTGTATTAGTCATGTGGATAGTACTTTTAGGATTGTATGGGCAATCCTTAGCAATGTGAGAAGTACTTTCACACATGACACATAACATTTTCTTCTTCAAAGTCTCCTTTTGAGAGCAAGACTGGCTTTGGTCACATCCCTTCTCCACCTTCATCTTGGTAGATGCTGAGACAGTTCTTTTGGGCTGTGAACTGTTCTTGGAGTTTGATGGTCCAGGCTGTGCAGCAGTGGTACACAGCAGCTCAGTCTTCTTCTTTGCACTGAGATGATTTGAACAAGAACCAGGACTCTTAGCTGAGGAGTCTTGGTTGATGTCTTCAGTCCTTACTACTTTGAAACCTGCAGAGATAAAAACTTGTTTCTGCTTAGCATCAAAAGTAGCCTTGATTTCTTGAGCCTTCTTTGCTTTCCTCTTGCTCTTCCTGATCAAGTTCTTTCTCTTGGACTTGGTCATCACAGTTGATTTCTTCTCCTCAGAAGGATAGTGGCCCTTGGAAGAATCCTCTTCTTCACTCTTCTCAGAGGAATTCTTCACTATCACTTCTTCATCATCCTCACTTATAGGATCTATGAGAGGAAGCTCATCTTCACAAGTTCCACACCTAGGAGATCTTACAGACAAGATTGTGTGTGGAGGAGCTATCTCATTTGATCCCAGTCCCTGTCTATTTTGATAACAGACTTTGTTGTGCAGGGATGAGGATATCATGTTCTTGAAGGTCTCTTCTTCAAGAACACTTTTCTCTGCCTTGGCTTTGCTGATCACAAGCTCAGCCTGGCACTCAGTCAACTTAGTTATGAGATCTTGGATCTGAGTTCTAAAATCTGTATGTTCATGTTTTAGTACTGAAATGGTTTTCTCCAAGTCCTCTATCTTTAACTTGTAATCATTTTCAGACTAAAATCAGATTTTAATATGTTTAATGACTCAAGATCAGATCTCATCTCTAAGTTGTAGGACCTGTATCTATTTACTTTAGCAATGCATTCAGGAGTACAGAGATGTTCCAATACCTTGGCTTCATCATGGTCAGCCATCAGTGCTTGGTTTGGAGAAGCATCTTCCACCTGAAAGCTCCAGTCAAAGCCTCCCTCTTCAACAGCAACAGCAGCATGTTGCTTTGGCTTCTCAGTCTGAGGGGCTTTGTCAGTGTAGTTTGGTCTGGGTTGTGTTTGGCCCCCATTTGCTTTAGGTGCCTTACACTCCCTAGCAAAGTGGCCCATAAGGTTACAGTTGTAACACTTAACTTTGCTTTTATCCAGCCCAAACTTGCCACTGGTAGCATTGCTTGGAAATCTTCTTCCTGTTCTCTTGTAGAACTTCTTGGCTCTGTGAGTGAGGAGAGCCATCTGCTGAACTATCTCCATGTATTCCAGGTCATCTGGATGGATACAGTCCAGGTCTTCAAGAGTGAAGAGATAATTCCCACAGCTTTCATCAGTAGACACAAAGGCTTGAGAAGAACTTGTCTCTTGGAATGGGCTTCCTTGAGTAAAGTTCTCCCTTGGTGTCTCCGGGAAGGTGATGAAAGGACCCTTTTGTGAGTTGTCAGGGTAGCATATGAGATGATGTTGGGGTTCTATGCTGTCCCTTTCAACCACATGAAGGGCTGAACCCATTTGATTGTTGGAGTTGCCAGATGAACCTTGCATGTTCATCTCCATCTGGTATCCACTGAGAATCCCATACAACTCTGTCAGAGTAAGAGTTTTAAGGTTCTCAGTCCTCTTGATCACCACACAATAGTGTGTCCATTGCCTAGGAAGTGAGGACATGAACTTCCTTACAATGTCCCTGTTCTCAAGAGGAACTCCTCCATCCACTAGGGTATCCACAATCTCAACATACCTGAAGTATTGTTGGGTCATGGTTTCACCTGCTTTGAAGGTGAAGTTTTCAAACTGCTGCTTCAGAAGATCTTTCTTGTTCTCCTTGGCTTCAGAGGAGCCTTCATACATCAGCTTCAGTGCATCCCACAGCTGTTTGGCTGTCTTGCACTTCTTAAAACCTCTGTATACAGAGTTTGGGAGAGCAGTCTGAAGGGCAGTCATGGCCTTTCTATCAATCTCTACTCTTTTTCTATCTTCATCTGAGTAGTTGGCCACATCTTTAGGAATCATACCAGCACCAGTAGCAGAGAGGGTGCTGGGTATGAAAGGTCCATTCTCAACAGATTCCCACATTCTTGAATCAAGAGACCTGATGAAGCCTTCCATCCTCATGCACCAGGTGTCAAAATCATCAAGAGTGATCAGTGAGGATTTGTTCATGGTTCCAGTCTCCATATCAGTCTTTGAGATGGAAGCCATTTGAAAGGTTTAGTTTTTGTGTGCGTGAGGGATCTTAAGATGGTTAGATCTTATATCAAGAGCCTGGAAAGCTCTGATACCAATTGCAGGACCGTTTAAGGGCTATAACACAATTACAACACAACAACACAATGAGGAGATTAACTAAACTCTAATCAAACAGTGAACTGGGTTAACCAAGATGATACAAAGAACACAAGTAAAGCAAAGAGACAGAACAAGAGAGTATGGGTTTCAAGGAGGCAGTATATTGCTTTCTCAAGTTCTTTTACAAGTGTTACAAAGCATAAAGAAAGATACAAGAACTTGAAATACTTATACTACAACCTACAGCCGGCTATACTTTGAAAGCCAGCTGGATACAATTGACTAGACACTAACAAAATCAATTGTAGGATCAAAGGCATATCTGCCTTTTGACCTTGTGACTATGACATGTCATAGCTCACATTCTTATACATTACAAAAAGGATAAAGTACATAAAGTGGAAAGTTACAGACTCAAGACCTCAATGTACAGTTACCAAAAGCATGGACCTTTTCACCAACTCATGTAAGTTGGTGACTTTACAGAGATGCAGCGGAAAAGGTGCTTTATGGAACAGTACATCAGATAAAGCATGTATACTAAAAGTCGTCAGAAGAAATCTGTCTTCATAGGTTGAAGCTTCGGAAGACTTTGTCTCTGAGGCTTCGGAAGACTTCATGTTTGGCTTCGGAAGATATTGGTCTTGGCTTCAGAAGATTTTACACTTAGAGTATTTTCTAATGCATTGTGTAAAACTTCCGAAGCATTCTTCACTTCAGTACTTAGTGCATGTTGCAGAGACACTTTGGATGTTTTGGGTTGCATCAGACTTAAGGAATCCTTACACAATTCTATATTACATGTTCAAGTTAGTAATTTATATTATTACTTGATCCATGATAATTATCCAGATTATGAACCCATATTCTTAGTTTATTCCATTTATGATCGGTAACCCATTAAATGCCCCATTTTGAACTCGTCATAAAATTTAACATAATCGTATTAGAAGTTTTAAACCCTAAATCGTTTCCCACATTTGAAAAGCTGCCACACCCACACCCATTTCTCCCTTCTTTCTTCTCTATTAATGGATTCTATTAATCTTTTTGAATTTGTCATTGTACACACCTGTTCCCAAAATCGTTAATCAAAATGTTGCAGTCGACGAACAACCCCACAACATCCATATGTCGTTCTTCACTTCAAAACACGGATGGTGAGATCAAAACGTAGATTATTGCAACATTTGTTTTTATCCATTTTCTCTTTGGTCGTTTTTTTCTAGTTTTCTTCAAGCAAAAACTCCTAAACCAGTCCGACCTTTAACAATGGTTCACCGATTCGGCCGTAACCCACAAGAACTGCCCGATTTAACTGGGAACGATCCAATAGCACTCAACCGGACCAACAGTGGATGCGGTTCCCATTCCGAACGTTTCGACTGATCAGTCTGATCCGGTCTTATAAACATTGTTATTGTGGGATAGATTTTGCCTCCTAACTTTGGTTCCAAAATGAAAACGAATGGAAATAAAAGAAAGGAAACACATAAAATATTTACTTTTTATTCATTTCTTTTGAAACCTGTAACACCAAATTATAATATTTCTTTATTTTATTTCTTCCTTTCTTTTCTCTTGTTAATTTCTTTTCACTTATTTTGCATGATTCACTAGTTAACTATAGTATGTTGTTCTAGAACTACATTTTTGTAATGTTTATTGTATAAAGTTATGCCTTAATACTTTTTATAATTTTTTTCTTTTAAGTCCTATATTGAAACATATGTTTAAATTAAAAGGTGTGGAATAAAATAAGATTTCTTTATGCTCCACTAAGAAATTGAGTTCCCTATTGGGACATTGTTCAGGTATTGTTAGTGCTCAATTGTTCAGTTTGCAGACAGTTCAAGGTGGATACATCCAGCATAAGCCTAATATTAATAATATTCCTATTAATACAACTCTTGATTCATTGTTAGAATCTTATGCTGATATCTTTGATACTCATACTTTATTACCACCCCCAAAGACCTTATGAACATCGAACTGTTTTAAAATATAATGCCGCTACAGTTAATCTGAAACCTTATAGGTATCTAGCTGACTATAAAGATGTTATTAGGCATCTCACTCAAGAGATATTGGATTCAAGGGGTAGTAAGGGACACTCAAAGTGCTATTGCATCTCATGTGGTTTTGGTAAAAAAGAAAAGAAAAGATGGTAGTTTGAGGTTTTGTGTGGATTATAGACAACTGAATGAGGCTATAATCAAGAATTGATATTCTATTCCATTGATTAAGGAGTTATTAGATGAATTAGGGGGCATTGTTTTCTTAATGTTGGATTTAACGATCGGTTATTATAATTCAGATGGTTGACCAAGATATTCATAAAACGGCCTTTAGAACCGTAAGATTAGGGTTATAGATTAACAAGACTTTTCTATCTGATCAGAAGTTCACAAATGCAGAATCTAAGTTAACAACTTACTAACAAAACACAAATACTTTAAGTAAAGATAAATACAAAAGTTGTTATTTTAAAGTATTCACTTGATTAATCTTTAGAGTACAGATAATACAATCAGTAGATAAACTAAGTGGCTTGGTAAATCTTACTTCTACTATACAAGTGTGAGGACTTTATAATATGACATTTCAATAAGAATAAACTATTCTATGTTCATAATGTACACCAAAACTGTAACGTTCCGTATTTTTCATTTATTTTTTTTACTTCGTATTCAATCCTTGCAATATCAAGACTTGATCATAGTGGATATATTTTTTTATATCATTTTTGTTGATTATATGCTTGTGCAATGCTTAAACAATTGCAAATACGAATTTTAACGCAAAACTAAACAACTTATCGGGACTTATATTTTTTTTGGGAAATTATTTATAAGTTTTCTTTTTATGTTTCATATGTTAAATACCCAAAACATGCTTAATAATGAGTTTATGGTGCAAACTAATAAATAAAATAAGTTAAGGGGTTAAACTTGAAACTTTGAATTTTCCCTTCACTCATCTCTCCAACTACTTTCTTTAATGCCAAACATAATTTTCATCTATAAATACTAACCAAAATCCCTCTGTAAGGTTTAATGAAAGACTAATGCACCCAAAACAACCCCAGTCTCTCGTGCATGCATGCACTTAAGTGCAGAGTAGAAATGCTTCAGAAATTTTAAACCCTGCATCCGAAATACTCTTAAGTATAAAATCTTCCGAAGCCAAGACCAATATCTTTCGAAACCAAAAGTGAAGTCTTCCGAAGCATGAAAGATAAAGTCTTCCGAAGCCAATGAAGTGAAGACAGATTTCTTCCAAAGACTTTTTATACATGCTTTATCTGATGTACTTTTCTATAAAGTTGGACCACTTTTCGCTGCAACTTTGAAGACTCACCAACTGATACAAGTTGGTGAAAATGTTCATGCTTTTGATAACTGTACATTGAGGTTTTGAGTTTGTTGCTTTCTACTTTATGTACTTTTATCTTTTTGTAATATATTAGGATGTGAGCTATGACATGTCATAGTCATTTGTCAAAAGGCAATCTGCCTTTTGACTCTACATTGATTTTGTTGTCTAGATTAATGTTTCCAGCTGACCTTCAAAGTATGGCCGGTTGTAGGATGTAATATAAAGTATCTCAAGTCCTTGTAACTTTCTCTTATGCTTTGTAAACACTTGTAATAGAACTTGAGAAGAAATATACATCATTCTTAAAAACCAATATCCTTGTGTTGTTTGTTTCTTGTTCTGTCTCTTATTTGTTTGTGTTCTAAGTATCAAACCATATTGTTCCTAGTTTCTTATTTGATCTGTTATGTGTTCTAGACGCTCTCCTCATTGTGTATTGTGTTGGGGATGGCACGTGCCACCTAGTGTAGAGATTCCATGAGCTTATTGCATGGGTGCTCGAGTCATTGGTGGGCCCGCCCGAGTTGGCAGAGGCCGAGATCTAGGTTTAGCCGATTCACCAACCGGTTGGTGGGGAGGAGGATGAGCCCATTCATCCGACGGACGACTAGGACCCGCCGCAGCATCCTCAACGCGTGTACCATGCCGTGCGGTTGCCTGCTCATATATTTAATGCTTCAGGACACGCAGGCAAGGGTCACGAGCATGGACGACCGGGTCACGCACATCGCGGACCGGCTCAAGCGTATAGAGGATATGATAGAGTGGGTCATACAGCACATGGCCGCAGACTATGCAACATCCGGTACGCCGTTGTTGTCACAGCCACCCAGACGATTAAAGCATGACGGTGCTAGCACCTCTAGCGCGGGTGGGTCAGCTCAGGGCGGAGTTGACATGGCAGGTTAGATAGATATTTTGTTTGTATTTTTTTCTTTTTGTATGTACAAACTTGTTGTATTTATATATGCAGTTTTAGTTATAATGCTTTTGTTGTATTTATGATGGCTTTTATATTTGGTTGTGTTTGTTTGGTTGTTTGTAATGGTAATTATATACAATGTTTTTAATTTTGATAATGTTAATTGTATATGTATGAACCGACTTGTTATGTAATTGTATATTATGTTTATGATAATTTTTACATCGGTTTTTATATACAAAGTCGTAACATCACAAAAACACAAACTCGTAATATGATAAAATAAAAAACACAACCGATATTTATAATAATGTCAATATTCGTTTTTATGGTTTTCGACGAGGCTAAGCAATAACGATCAAACGGAAAAAATACTCGTAAGATGATAAAATAAAAATAAACATAAAACACAAACTCGTATGTCACGATTAGGTTCACTCATGTGATAAAATAAAAATAAACATACACTAGTATGATTAAAAAATTTAAATATTATGCCTAATATGTCACGGTTTGTCCAAATCGTGACATATACATCTACACCAAAACCATAAACCCAACTCTAAAAAAAACACCCTCTCACTCCCAAAAACACATTTATACCCACAATAATTAACCCAATTGTGATAGTTACTTTCTAAACCTGACTTAACGGTCACGGTTAGATCAAAACGTCACGTTTAGATCGAGTTTTCTCTAAATTTCTTAGGGTACGCATAAAATTTCAGATTATTTATTCAAAGGATGTCCTACGTCTTTAAGAAACTAGAGTTTAGATGAGGTGGTTATGGCCCACCAAGAAAAGAATCCAACGGATAACACATCATCTACTGGATACCCACAATAAAAGCTCCTCGATCAGTCTCCCCGCAGGATAATGTCCATGGCCTAGTCACCATCTCTCTTTAATATTTTCCCATTTTGCCATTTGAATTTCTCTTTTCTTCATATCGACACCCTTTGTAATTTGTATATATATGTATATATAAGACAAAATCTTCATGTTTTATTTCGGGAGCAAACCGCACACCAACTACTCTTTGTTTTATCGATTTGTATCCCTCAATCTCTAACTCAGATTTGACGTTTCAACACCTGTTTGTCTCTCAAAACCTGAGGTACTTTTGTAAAAGACAAAATCTTCATGTATTATCTTTTTAACACTTGTGTGTTGATCAGCAGTTTGTCACGGCCATGACATCAGTAGTGGTGGAGGGGTGTAAGAGCAAGAGACTGAAGCGGTCTGTGGCGGAGGACCGCGGTGGTCGTGAGTCCGATGGGCAGCACAAGGTGGCTCACATCATGGTGGAGAGAAACAGAAGGAAGCAGATGAATCAACACTTGAGTGTTCTTCGTTCACTTATGCCTTGCTTCTATGTCAAAAGGGTAATCATCTAAAGCACTCTAGTTTTTAATTATTTTAGAGGGCCAAACCAAATAACGTTCAAGAGGGTCTACTGCTAATTGGTTTTCATATAATAATCGAGTTCGACCTCTTGGTCGTAGTTGGTACTCAAGAAAATCTTATGATAAACCCTAATTCAAAAGTTCTGGTTTTGTCACTGGTATTCATATGGCTATATTGCATGTATTTTTAAGGGTGATCAAGCATCAATAATTGGAGGAGTTGTTGATTACATCACTGAATTGCAAGGAATTCTACAATCCCTAGAGGCCAAGAAAAGAAGAAAAGTTTATAGTGAATTAGTCATGAGCAATCGGGTCGGTTCAAGCCCTCGAAAGCCGCCACTTAGCCCTAGACCAAGCCTGCCAATTAGCCCTAGAACCCCACAGCCAACAAGCCCATACAGACCCATTTTCACTCCGTTCATAGGACCGTCACTCGACGCTTCACCGGCCAATTCATTCACAAATTCAGACAATTCTAATAATGAGCTCATGGCAAATTCAAGGTCAGCCATTGCTGATGTTGAGGTGAAGTTTGCTGGTGGTAATCTTCTTCTGAAGACCCGATCTAATCGAATACCAGGCCAAACAATGAAAATAATCACGGTTCTTGAAAGTCTATCTCTTGAGGTTCTTCATGCTGACATTAGTGTTGTTGATGAAACTATGGTTAACTCTTTTACCATCAAGGTAAGACAAACATATATGTTTTCAGCGTTTTTGCATGTTTTGTGTATGTTCATATGAAGTGCATGCATGCTTTTAATGTCTTTCCCTTGAATAATAGTATTAAGTAACACTCAGAGTTATTAATGAAGTTCGAAATTTCTTAAATTTAGTTTATGATCTATATAACTTATACAAATAATAACTAATATAATTTGTATTATTTTTCTTTTTCAGAACTGCAACTCACACATTAATCAAATTTACTCATTTTTTTATATATAATTTGTATAAATGGATAATTAAATGTGAACAATTTTGATCAACACTAAGAGTAGTCATCAATGTAATTATAGTTGATTAATGAGATTTATGTTATTTTATTTGATGTTACGAAAACGTGAATAGATACAGGTTATAGATTAAACGTATGTATATTAGTCATGCAGATTTAGTTTTAAAAATAATTTTTAGTCATTCAAATTAATTTTTATAAGCTGTAATAGAAAATTTTTCATATTGTATAAGTTTCAAGAAAATGTTAACATCTTTTGGATACGTAAATAATAATATTTAAAAAGTTAATATCTTTGATTTTTTAAATTGTTTAACGTTACTATAGCTTGCATAATCTATTCGGTTGCTTTTGTAGATTGGAGTTGAATGCCAACTAAGTGCAGATGAACTTGCTCAACACATTCAAAAGACATTCTGCTAACATTGCCTACCTTGTTCATCTTTGATCTCCATTGGCATCCTCCTTGTGACAGTAAACTTGTTTAGAAAAGTGTACCGGATCGATCATTATGTTATGTCCAACGTGAACATGATGTTGAAACATACATGGACGTGATAAAAAGAAAATAAAGAAAAGCATTTGCAGATATTCACTTGATATCTTACACTGCTTAAAACCCTAATAAACCCCTTCACCCTAGATAAAGTGATTATGGTTTGCTTGATAGTTAGTTCAAAATTTTGTATCAGTTATCCTTAAACTTTAGTTATATGGTTAGGTTGTTATATGTAACTTTGTGTGACCCACCGACTGTTGTACTTTTATATCATCCTCATATAAACTTCTATAGTAGGGTACGTTGGTGTTAGAACAATGGGGTTTTGACATTGGTCATATATACATTAAAGTCACATTGATTATATATTTTGGTAGGTTGTAGAAATAATGTAAGAAAACATCTATATATGCATTAAAGATTCGTACACCCAAAATAGCTATATAGCTAGGAGGGGTGTGCCTATAAATGTAGGACAATACATGCATGCGTGTCTTCAATTGTGAATACAACCATATCGGGGATGTCCCTAACCAACCCACAAGCATCAGTTAATCATGGATGTGATGATTTTAAAATGATAAACTAAAAACAGGCCTGATGTGACAAGCAAATAGGATTCGTTGTAAGTGTTGATTTTGAAATATTAAAATTAACTTGCAATCTTGCATGACTTTTGATTTGTTTAGGCCATCCTGCATGGTCCATCATCCCGGAGGGGCACTTTAATCATATCCACCACACTACACCAAACCCATCAATTAAAGTTATTTAGTCACAAAACATTAGACACTCAAATTTAGTGGCGGTGTTGTTGTCACACCATGCCACACTACACCACTACTATACACCACACACACACACACATGCCACGACAAGTACTCGTCGAAAATCCATCCCATGCGACGTGGATGGGGGTACACTACAAGGAAGAAGGCTTTTGGCGACGACATATGTCGTCCCTAAAAGCTTCAATTGTCGTCGTCATAACCTTTGGCGATCAAATTAGCGACGACAAGTTACCGTCCCCTAAACTTGGTATCCTAAACCTTTTGACAACGACATTTAGCGACGACACGTGTAGGGCCCATCTTCGTAAAAAGAAAAGAGAAAAGAAAATAAAAAACTAACTGCGACCACGTTTAGCGACGACATGTCGTCCCTAAATGCAAGAATTGGCGACGACATTACGTCACCAAAAGCCATCGCTGATGTTTTTTGGGGACGACAACTTGCAGGTCAAAATTGCAGGTCAACCACTTTTGGTGACGACATGGCGTCTCCAATGTCGTCACTAAAAGTTTCTGTTCAGCAGATTGCTGCTGTTTTTTCCTGTTTCCACCCGGTTTATTTCGGGTAATTTTCCAGTAATAGTACCTGTTTTAAACCATGTTTCTATAGCCCAATCACCATCAACAACAACAACAAACATCATCGAAAGAACAAAAAACACATCAACAATACGAAAACCTAAGAATTTGATACCAAATGTACCACACCAATAAGTTTGATAAAAGTTTACATCTAGACTTCCAAATGTTACTCTAAGTTAGCATACCAAATGTAACAAAGTATCCACAATCTACCAAATATACTAAAGTTTACATAAACTACATTCACTCATCATCATCCCCGTCATCATCATCATCATCCTCGTCATTATCATTCCCGTCATCTTCTTCTTCTTGGTGGTCTACATGAAATGGTGGGGGGGGGGGGGTCATCCCGAGCTTGTTCCAAAGCGGGGCGGTATATTACGCCAAAAGTCGCTGGACATCTTCTTTCGTATACTTTTTGCTACTCGAGGATGATGAAACACTTGTAAAGGCAGATTGAGAAAGTTTCTGCCCTATTCCCCGGGTCCAACCACGACGTTCCCCTAACACCTCCTCTATTATTTGATCCTCGCTCAATGTGTTGTTGGGGTCATCCCTCATCTTGATCATATTGGCCTGCATGGTTACAACACAAATAACATAAGATTAAGTAAAAAAATTACTTTACATAGTAAAAACAATTACTTACGTAGTTTGTTGCAGCCTGAACCTCTGTAAACACGCCATTCTGGGTTCTCAATCGCCTGTACAGCTCGATGGGGCTAACACCACGCTATAAACACATGTAATTAACACAATTTTAGTGTTATTTATAATGTCACAAATATACATTAAATATAAAAAACTTACATTGTCGTAGCGAATCTGTGCGAGATTTTTTTCGACCATGGCGAACTACAATCTTTTGTTTTGCTATACACCCCTTGTTTGCCTGAGAGCGTTTCTGGAATTTATCCGCGCACCTATAATCAACAAACTGCCGCCACAGGTGAGCTGGATAATCTTTGGGAGGTGCCTCCCTAAGCGCGGGTGCATTTTCTGTTGGATTCTTTATGCCCAAGACACATAGAACATTGATGTGGTTAGTACGTCATGATCCAAGTCGGGTCATACCCAATAACAAGCTTAGCAAACACCAATAAATATTTATTTGATGATATGATCATGCAATTAAATATGAGCACCTAATTAGAAAATGGATTTTCTAATTTAAAGAAATGAGAGAGAGAACAAATTATATGGATAATTTGTTCATGAACTATTATTATTTACATTGTTATTTAAATGGTTAAATAACAACAAATAGTATATGTTCTTATGTTATACATTAAAAGGCTTTAATCATATAACATATCAACATCTTAATGTAATTAGTTGGTTTTATTTTTTAGGGTGTATAAGTTATATAATTAAAAGGTTAATTATATATATCTTATCATCTAACTAATGAACATTAATAATGTGCCATATGTTACATAATTAAAAGGGTTAATTATGTAACAAGTCCACCCAACTTTTAATGTGTTACAAGTATTTTAAAAAGAAAAATAGGTGAACTTGGGTTTTAAAAGGGCTGAATTCAGCCCCCCCTTGGTCTTCCCATTTTTTTAAATTATCTTGAAAATAGAACACTCATTAAGAGTGTGGTTGAGTGGAAGAGTGCAATGATGATCCTCCTATCTCTCTCTTTTTCACAAGATGAACAACTAGAGAAAAGCTCCTTCTTCTCTCCTTATTCACGGCTGAAACAAGGGGTTTTGAATCCCTTTTGGTCGTTTTCTTGGGTATTTTAATGATCCAAGATATGCTCCTTCATTGGTATGAAGTAGAAATGGTTTTCTTTCTTCCACCCATTGAAGAACTCGGCTGGAAACAAGGTTCCAGCAGCATTGTTGTTTGTTTTGGTGCTTTAAATCCTAGCAAAGATGGTGTTTTCTTAGAGGCTTGTGGGTATGGACACTTGAGGACATCTACTTTGGTGTTTTGGCCATTCAAGAGCAGCCTTTTCTTCACCCAAATCACGTTTTTAGCAGCCCTTATGGAAGGTGTTTCATTCACATTTTCAGCAGCCTACAAAGGTAGTTTGTTGATGTTGTTTTGGTTGTTTCCTTCTCTTGATAGCTGGTTCAAACACATATGAATGATCCTTATGTTTTGGGTTTGTTGAAACAAAGTTATGAACTTTTAATTTTCTGATTACAACATGATATTAATCTATTATTCCGCTGCGTTTTCTCAGTTTAAATGGTTAAACTAGTTTGTTAAAGGTCCAACAAACTCAACATTGGCATCTAGAGCCGGATATGTGGATGAATAGCTTCATTTGTCCTTGTAAAATTGGTTTTATAGGACTTTAACAACCTAATAGGGGCTGTTTTGTGATGATATGATGATTCCCCAACCTTTCAAGGTTATATCATGCATGCTTATGATTAAACCTTGAAAGCATGACATCAAATGGTTGATTATATTATTTTGGACATAACCCTAAAGTTTTGGTTCATGTTGGCCAGAACTTTAAGGTTATAACAAGGGGTTCATTTAGTTCTTGAAATGATGTATATGGATACATGTTTTAGTGCATAACATAGCCTTGACCATGTGTGTTTTGGATTTGGTTGATTGTGGAATTGTCATGTTGGTTGTATTCATTTAAAAGGGTTGTAATAATTTCTTTTGTTTAAGTATTTGGGTTGTAATTTATTTATTCATTTAATTATGTAATAAATAGAATAGGTGCATTTCTTTTATTAGAAAATTGTATTAGGATATAATTTTGTAAAAGAAGATGCACAAGAAGAAGACCCAAAAGCAAGGACACAAAAGACATGGACACTTGAAGCATACGGATGCAGGTTCAAGTGGGAGTTCATGGACACTTTGAAGTGTCAATTTTTAAACCCTTAGGAATGACCTTATGACAACACTTGTGATGGCAAACAAGTGTAGTCAACTTAGTGGCTATGGTTATGCACATATGTTTGTATGATTATGCTTGTTTGGTTGTTTGTTGTATGATTGTTGTTTGATATTTGGATATGCAAAACAAACTCATTAGCAAACTTAACAAGCTGAAAATTTATGGTTTCTTATCATTAAGTGGTTAATAAAAGGTTATTAAAAGGATTTATGATTTAATAAAAGAGGTTTTATTAAAAATAAACCATAGGGTACCATGTATTTGAAAGCATGCGAATACAAGGTACATAGAGTTTTCATAACTAGAATTAATGGAAACTTAAATCCCTTTGGTAACAAGTCTAACACCATCCTTTTACACGACACTCGAATCTCTTGGGAACTATTTGTGGGATAAAGGTCACCTAACCACTTGTAGGGAACTTGTATCTTTGAGGTGAGTCTAACGTACTTGTGGGATAAAGGTCACCTAACCGCTTGTATGTGAAAACTCACACGTGTGTGTAAGTAGGACGACTTGAATTGGAAACCATGTGATTAGGGTCACCGAAGCATGGCGTACAATGGTGTTGATGGGATTAAACATGCCGACTAAACATATGATGTTTAACCGAACCCATAAGACTAGAAGTTGCAATAGGTTGCAATTGTCAACTGTTGACTACCTTGTTAATTTAAATAATGGGATAAAGGTCACCTAACCATCATTTAAATGTAACGTTGGATTCTAGATTTTAATTATTAATTGTCTATGAGACATGTAAAGGGTATTAATAGTTAAAATGCATTTTTTCAGAAATACTAAAATGAACTTTGTAATTTTGTAGTAATGGCCGCAAACCACGATGCTACTATCCCGACCGTCCCTACCCTATCACCGAGAACCATCTTAAAAGGGGTTCGTCTTAACCATAAAAAACTTATGGACTCAATTTCGAAATTTGAGAATCGTTCTCAAAAATGAGTAAAGGCCTATGTCCTTGACAATCCCATGTCTCACCAACCAATGCTGTTGATGATTAAGGGCTTTTGACGATTGGCTTAGGCACATTAAGGATTCTGTGCAAGATTCCTACCTCATGTTGGGAATATGATTCCCGAACTCCAAAAGGGTTTGGAGCATCATAGGACATATGACATGATAATCTAGTTGAAGGAAATGTTCCTTCAACAAACTTTAGTAGATTGCTACGAAACGGTTCGAGCACCTTATACATGTCGCATGCAAGAAACCCAATCGATATCATCTTATATATTCTTAAGATGAAAAGCCACATTGATAGCCTCAAGATGCTTAACTATCCTGTCTCAAAGTAGTTGGCCAAGGATTTGATCCTTGATTGCCTAACTAAAGGTTTGAGACATTCATGATAAACTGTAATATGAATGGGTGGGACAAGAGCATTGGTGAACTTCACGCAATGCTCAAAGCAACCGAGGCAGGGATAGGTAGAGAGGTTCTACCTATTCTCTCGATCAATGAGGGAGGCTATAATAAATGGCCAATCCCGATCCTAAGGCAATTATTGCCAAAGGAAAGGAATACATCAAAGCAAAGGTTAATGCGAAACCTCGAAAAGCCTAAGCTTATGAAGCCTAAGGTAACGAAGAACGTTCCATGCTTTGAGTATGGAGAGATAGGACAATGAAAAGGAATTGTCCCTCCTATCTCAAGGAGTTGAAAAATAAGAGGAATGCTGGGCAAACCTCAAATACAATTTTCATGATTCACATTGTATTAAATGTCATTTCTTCAAACACATGGGTATTGGATACCCGATGTGAGACTCATACTTGCAATTGTTGCAAAGGGGTTCAAAAGAAATGTACGCTTCAAGGAAGGAAACTCTATTTTGAGACTTTCAAATGGTTTGGAAGTTGTTCTCAAAACATTTTGTATGCACCTAGTTTGACTAGGAAGATAATTAATGTTTCCTATTAAAACAATATGGTCATAATTTAAAGTTTGTAAATAATGGTATTAAGTTTTATGGATGATGTATTTCATTTTAAGGATATGACTTTTAATGATATTCATGAATTAGTTCATGATAATTCGTCCTATAATAACTCATTATACACATTAAGCACCAAGAAACTTAAAATGGGTTTAAGTTATTATTATCTTTGACATTGTCATCTTGGTCACATAAATAAGAATTGGATTCAAACACTTCAAAAGAATGGTCTTTTGGAAACAAATGAAAATGTTTCATTTGATAAGTGTGAACCAAAAGACTTATTAGGAATGATACATTTGGATGTATGTGGTCCTTTTAAGACAATGACAAAGATTGGTGATAGATACTTCATTACTTTTACCGACGATTACAGTCGCTATTATTGTGTGCACTTGATGACACATAAGTATGAAGCTTTTGAAATGTTCAAAATCTTCAATAATGAAGTAGAATATCAACTCTACATAACTATCTGTGTTCGTCATTCTGATAAAGAAGAAACTGAACCCTATTTGGATATGGTTCAATTTGTTATGGCTATGAGCTTACCATCTTTATCATTTTGGGTTTTCGCATTGCTCTTTAAGTCTCATATTTTGAATATGACCCGGACCAAGAAAGTGTAGATTAGTTGAGAATCCACAGAGACTGTATGGAATACTGTTTCTTTGACTCAACAGAGCAAAAGTATTTATTGCTCGAAAGGCTAAGTTCTTGGAAACCGAGTTCTTTATGGAAGGAATGACGTATAGAACTGTGGAACTTGATAATGATCAAAATCCACAAGCCGGTACACTTTTGTTTGACACTAGCTACCAACAAGAGGTTGTTGATGATGATCAAGAGGTTGATAAATACACACAAAACGTTCACAAATCTGGTAGAGTTAGTATTCAATCCGAAAGATATGGATATTCCATGAATGGATGCTATGTGGTTGACCCCTGTAGGCTAACCATATACCAAAATGCTATGTTCAATTTGGATTGAAACAAGCATCGAGAAGGTTGTGTATATATATAAAGGCTAGTGGGAGCATAATTGTATTCTTAGTGTTGTATGTTGATGACACACTACTATTTGGAAATAATATTCCAACCTTGGAAGGTGTTAAAACCTAGCTTGGAAGATGTTTTTCATATAGGATCTCATTTAAGCCACCCATATTTTGGAATAAGGATCTATAAGGATAGATCGAGGTGGTTGATACTTGATAGGGTTAAACCAAAGTGCATATATATTGATAAAATCTTGAAAAGGTTCAAGATGAAAAACTCTTAGAAAGGTATGGTACCTATTCAAGGAGGGACAGTGTTGACTACGTCTCAATGTCCAAGCTCATAGGATGAGCAAAATCAAATGAATGATATCCCATACGCATCTGCTATAGGATCCATCATTTGTGTGATGATATGCACTAGACCAGACGAGTCATGCTTATTAAGTATGACAAAGTAGATACCAATAGAAATGACCATCGGATGGCTCTTAAAAGTATATTAAAATACCTTAGTAGGACTAAGGATTTGTTTCTAATATACGGATCTATTGAAAAGGAAGTCGTAAAGGGTTACACGGATGTAGGCTTCCAAAACTGATCGAGATGATTTTCGATCACAATCGGGGTATACTTCCATTATGAATGGAGGAGAAGTGTCCTTGAAAGGTTCAAAGTAAGACACGGTAGCATTGTTCACTACAAAATCCGAATACATAGCCGCTTCATTGGCAGCTTGGGAAGCTGCATGGATAAATTTGTCCATTGCTTATCTAGGGATGGTCTCTACCATTCAAGACCCCTAGAAATCTTTGGTAATTACATGGGTGGGATTGCTCAAATCAAGGAACCCCGTACTCATCAAAAGACTAAGCACCTTGAGCGGAGATTCAACATCATAAGGGATGGAGTTGAAAAGGGGTAAAGATATGTATTCGTAAAGTTCATAAAGATCAAAACATTGCTGATCCACTAACGAAGCTCCTTGATGAGGGCAAAGTATGAGGGTCATACTTGTGCCTTAGGACTTCGATTTACTGGTGATTAGAATTGATCTGTTTAGCATATAAAACATGGAACAATTGTAATATTTAACTCTTTTATATATTTGAGTTATGTTCCCTTTTAGCATGTTTACATCCATGAATAATTCTTTTATTCTAAATGTCCGTAGTCGGTCATATTTGTGGGAACAAATATGAATGTAAGACTATTATGAACTTGGATTGGTGGATATTCATAAGGCATGAATATAGAGCAATTGGTTGCTGCCAAGGTTCATAGATATTCGTGGGATACGAATATTGGACTGACCCGCGTCTCAAATCTTACTACATGGAATCTTATTGATTGATCATAAGTAAATTTGAGTAAAGGCGAATATCATTTGGTATCCTCTGACCTGAGATACATATTGGGTTTTGATATTCACCAAGTGTTATACCTTGAGCTAGTTCTTCGCTGATATGAAATAATGGTCAGTACATAAGGCTATGTTCAGGTATGACATAAGGTGATTGTGAGAAACGTATGTAGTCAAGATGGGATTTGTTCCTCTTATTCGTTGAGAGTATGATGTCTAAGGCCTGATTAAGTTAAATCAACAAGGAATGATCATTCTGTGTCCTTGGATTTAACATGACATCTGTAACAAAAGGATAGATGATTGATTCACCTAAATCATTTCAAGTTTGGAACTTGAAGGGGATGATGTTATTGAATGGCTTATAGTCATGCGTATTAAGGGTAGTAAACCGTTGTTAGGCGGTATTTACTGCTTGCATCAATCTTCTATGTATCTTGTGCAAGTGGGAGATTGTTGGATTCTTTATGCCCAAGACACATAGAACATTGATGTGGTTAGTACGTCATGATCCAAGTCGGGTCATACCCAATAACAAGCTTAGCAAACACCAATAAATATTTATTTGATGATATGATCATGCAATTAAATATGAGCACCTAATTAGAAAATGGATTTTCTAATTTAAAGAAATGAGAGAGAGAACAAATTATATGGATAATTTGTTCATGAACTATTATTATTTACATTGTTATTTAAATGGTTAAATAACAACAAATAGTATATGTTCTTATGTTATACATTAAAAGGCTTTAATCATATAACATATCAACATCTTAATGTAATTAGTTGGTTTTATTTTTTAGGGTGTATAAGTTATATAATTAAAAGGTTAATTATATATATCTTATCATCTAACTAATGAACATTAATAATGTGCCATATGTTACATAATTAAAAGGGTTAATTATGTAACAAGTCCACCCAACTTTTAATGTGTTACAAGTATTTTAAAAAGAAAAATAGGTGAACTTGGGTTTTAAAAGGGCTGAATTCAGCCCCCCCTTGGTCTTCCCATTTTTTTAAATTATCTTGAAAATAGAACACTCATTAAGAGTGTGGTTGAGTGGAAGAGTGCAATGATGATCCTCCTATCTCTCTCTTTTTCACAAGATGAACAACTAGAGAAAAGCTCCTTCTTCTCTCCTTATTCACGGCTGAAACAAGGGGTTTTGAATCCCTTTTGGTCGTTTTCTTGGGTATTTTAATGATCCAAGATATGCTCCTTCATTGGTATGAAGTAGAAATGGTTTTCTTTCTTCCACCCATTGAAGAACTCGGCTGGAAACAAGGTTCCAGCAGCATTGTTGTTTGTTTTGGTGCTTTAAATCCTAGCAAAGATGGTGTTTTCTTAGAGGCTTGTGGGTATGGACACTTGAGGACATCTACTTTGGTGTTTTGGCCATTCAAGAGCAGCCTTTTCTTCACCCAAATCACGTTTTTAGCAGCCCTTATGGAAGGTGTTTCATTCACATTTTCAGCAGCCTACAAAGGTAGTTTGTTGATGTTGTTTTGGTTGTTTCCTTCTCTTGATAGCTGGTTCAAACACATATGAATGATCCTTATGTTTTGGGTTTGTTGAAACAAAGTTATGAACTTTTAATTTTCTGATTACAACATGATATTAATCTATTATTCCACTGCGTTTTCTCAGTTTAAATGGTTAAACTAGTTTGTTAAAGGTCCAACAAACTCAACATTTTCAACCCCTCCTCAGGAATCAAAGTGTTTTTTTGCCGAACTTGTACTTTTGATTTTTATATATGTTCGCAAAGTACGTTTCAAGTCCGCGCCTTATAATTAACCCCCGGCTGTACAAATTGACTGTTGACATCATAGAAGTCCTGCAAAATATAAGTAAAAGTTAGATATATAAGTAAAAGTTAGAGACTACTGTATTTTCACAAATACAAGATTGAACTAAAAACACTTAACCTGTATCTCATCAAAAATAGTGCATGTGTCCTCGGGGGGGACTTGTTTCCAAGATTCGTAGTGATAAGGGATCTTTGAAACAATAGTTCCAACAAGAGAATTGAAATTATTGGTGTTGGGACCAATAGCGATGTAAGTCCCCTTTTCCCTTTTCTCAAAATCAATCTCAAGGGCTTTTTTACTATTTTTATTAAAAACCTCCTTCAAACGTATATTTTTATTTTTGGCTCTTTTTCCTTTACTACCCCCTACAAATTCAAGTAAACAAATCAAAAATAAAAGTAATTAAATTCAATGAATTATATCAAGAAAATACAAGTAATTAAATCAAAAGTTTGTTATACCGCTCGCCTGGCACCCAGATGATGTCCGCCAATCTCCCCCGGGGGGATCACCCTCCGCAATCTCCACCATGATAGCCTGGTAACACTGCTCCTGACATATGTAAGAAAAGAACACAAGTATACAAAAAAAGAAGTTAGCATATATATATGAATTAAACAATTTATGAATTAAAATAAAGTGTTTCTACAAATTACAATTTTTGATCAATCAGATTCATCACAAGTATCAACTTATGATTCACGTTCATTGTCTGTGTCATCATCCATGTCATCATCTGTGTTGTCATCCGTGTCGTCGTGGTCCAGGGTAGGATTATGTTCAAGTTCCATTGCTTCGCCTCTACTTAACCCCGTAGGTGTGAAATCATCCAAGTTAGAAGACAACGAAATATCAGATGAATTGCTGCCATGCAAAAGATCCAAATTATGTTTTAATTGGAGAGAGGACCAATATTCAAGCTCAAAGAAAATAGAACGCTTACTCCAATTCAGTTCAACCTCTGAATCACGTTTCCTTTTCTTACCCCCAAAAAGAGGATGTTTCCCTAAATATGTACGTGCAATTGTATCTCCTCAAGTAACAACCATTCAACATTTTCACATCTTTCACATGGGCATCGACATAAACCATCGTTAGTCACATGATCTTTACACCTCTCGATGAATGACGTAAGACAAGACCAAAATTCTGTAGACCTACGGTCTAAAGTAATCCAACTCTTATTGATTGACATTAGATTTGTTGTGTTTATCACAATTATATAACATTCAAAATCACATAAATATACATGGATAAAAAACATACAAATATATATATCAAAACTCTTATCGATTGGCAACCGGTTTGTCTCAAGGTGGCCGTCCTAACCCACTTTTTGAATGTTTTGCCTCATATATGGATGCATATAACTGATTTACTATTTAAGAAAATTCGGCAGCATTTCCCCTTACCTCCCCAAATATGTGGATGAAAAACACATATTCGTGGGAGGAAAGGAAAAATGTTTACCGAATATTTCTTAAATAGTAAATCAGTTATACGCATCCATATCCTAAATGAGACAAACATTCAAAAAGCAATCCCAAACTAGGGACTATTCGAAATTAATTTCTAATAAATTAATTTCGAACGGATGACCTACAGTATAAAACAAGGGAGATGTGACAACCCTAGGTTTAGGATTTTATACGCTTAAGTTACTTCGCTATATTATTTTACATACACGTGTGATATACGTATGCATGCTTTTATTTTACTTACACATGTATATTATTTGTCCATGTGAATATATATATATGATGTACGTATGCATGCATACATGCATGCACAACCTTTTACGTATACATGTATTCATATTCATAACCTTATAATACCAAATGCTATATGATCAAAATGCATCATCTATACAACATCAAACAACCAAAACACAACTCAAACAAACATCACAAACACAAGTTAACATCAAGAGAAACTTAACATCAAAACAAACCTAAACAAATCTTCTACACTTAAACCTCAAACCAAAGTACCATCTAAGATTGAGAACCTTTTTATTAACCCTTAAAACACCCGACTTAAGAGATGATTAACACCTCAAATCGGGCGGGACACCTCACCACCCATCAAAACCGCCACCTAGCTATCCAAACACCAAGCATATTTGTGTGCATGCCACCTTGAAAGCCTAGAGTCCTAGGTTCATGATGAGGCTTTAATGGCAGCCGACTTCACCTCTTTATTTGCAAGCTCTCGGTTGAAAGGAACACACCACAACTTGGACACAAACCTCTCCCTTGCACCGCCACATCCTCGGCTCTATCTAGACACACCCACAAACCCGCCACCTTAACATCTAGTAGAGCCACCTAAGAGCTCTATAAACCACACATCATCACCCTAGACTTAGGAGTAATGATTACCTCCTCCATTACATAAGGAACTCTCGGTTTGATGAAGTCCACCGCCAACCTTCCTCTCTAAAAACTCTCGGTTACTCACCATCACTAAACACCACACCACCACCCGGCTATTCACACACTCGGACATCACCACAAACCACCATCTCAACCCTCTCGGTCACCATCTCTTCAACCAATTACAACCCTCAACTTCACTCGGTCGCACATCCCCGGATACAAGGCAGCAACATCCAAGCCTCGTGGAAGCACCATCTCCCGAAAGATTATCAAGAACACCAAAACCAAGCAAGCTTAGACCATCCTCACCTTCTTCTCATACTCTCCTTCTGTCAAAATCAAGGTTACCACTTGGAGTAAAGGTGAGTTTCATGGCCCATTTTTGTTTTGTAAAAGTTTTGGGGAAAAAGCATACCATTAGATGCATTATTTTCTGAGATTTATGTTACAACCATTAATTCGGATGTGGAACCGTTAGATAATATTGGTAGCGCTACTTAGGAAAATATTTCCTGCACCAATAAGATGAGTATTGTGTTGCTATATTATCTGATTTATGAAATATGTTATGACAGACATGAATGATCTGGTTGCTATGTAAGGTTTGGTTGTATATAATGCATCTACGCTATATGATAAATCTATGAAGCTCACCAACTTTATGTTGACTGTTTTGAGTATGCTTTTTCAGGAATTCACCATGACTAACAGCTTAATGTTCTCCTTTGATGTTTATAATGGCTGGGGAGAAGTTGTGGGGAAAGTTTGTGTAAACCTGACAGTGAACTTATATGATCTCAGTGTCTCGGTGGATGCCCACTTCCATCGTCTCTGAAGATGTTACTGTTAGGCTTTTAATGTAATAGGGTTATGTTAGTTCAAATTTTGACTATGATGAACTGATGTAATTCCAACTCCTTACTAATCTGGTTATGTTATGTGATGTTATATATATATTTAATATGACTCTCCATGTAATATATATATATTTATGTGATATGTTGTAGTAATTGTAAATCAATGAGTTCTGAGCAAACAAGTCACACCCTAAGCATTTCACGCTTCCGCCGGGATGTGACAGGTTGGTATCAGAGCCATTGGTTATAGAGAATTAGGTACCATAAAATACCTAGACTATAACCATAAGCTCATGTCTGTGTAATTATGTGATTTTGCATGTCATGATTCCATGAATATTAAAGCATTTTACTTATATATAAAAATAGGTAACTAACTGTTGGGTTCAAACCATGAAAAGATTTGTTTTGTAGCTATGAGTACTGATAACAATTTTTGTGAGACTAACTCATTCGGATACTCGGATTATAATAAAGAACTTACGCCTGAATCTAAACCTCAGCAAATTCTAGAACCTTTTCCAATCAAAAGGGAAGATAATCCTAAGACCAAATTTTATGTCCGTCGTGCACCTGTAATGGTAGGAGGATATACCATTAAAACTCCTAGGAAAAGGGTACGGCCCGGGAACAAATTCAAGACTAAGCAAGATGAAGGCAAGGAGATACAAGAAACTGACTCCCTCGGAAACGAAGAAAGTGAAGCTAAAAGACAAAGGGTGGACGGAGATCAGAACGCAGCCACTCAACAAACCCTTAAACAGCTCAAGAAAATTCAACAAGAAATCAGGAAAATTCAGAAGGATGTGAAGGAACTAAAAGCACCTAAGGGAAACATCTTCTCAAGAATATGGAAATGGATGCAGGGAAATTAGGAACTAACTTTTAGTGTGAAATCTTTAAATAAAAACTTAAATGAAAAATATCTTTTGTGTTTGAACTATTACTTGCTTATGTGTTAATTAGAATATTGCCGAGAATCTAAAATTCTTTTTAATATTTACTATAATTAACTATAGAAAAGCATGCCGCCAAGAAGAAATATGCAACCCGTAAGGATGACTGCAAGAGTGGGACGACCTAGAACTAGACTTGGAGAAGAAACACCTGTTAACCCAACAACCAATGAAGATGAAAGGATCTCCCGAATAGTGTCACAGCAGTTAGAAGCTGCCATACCCACACTAGTAACTCAACTTCAACAGAACCTAAACCTTGGTACCACAACCCCCGGCAACGAAATACCAGCTGATGATGCCATAAGAGATCAACCAGCAGTGGAGATTATAACAGAGAAAGGATGTTCTTACAAAGCCTTTATGTCATGTAGACCTCGAGAATTTGATGGTAAAGGCGGAGCAGTACAGGCTCTACGCTGGTTAGATGAAATGGAGTCAACTCTAGAAATCAGCAAATGTGCCAATAACAACAGAACCTTGTTTGCTTCACACTCCTTGAAAGGGGAAGCACAATCCTGGTGGAAGATGGAGATGACCACTAAAGGTAGGCACATTATGAATGAGTTGAGTTGGGAGGAATTTAGGAATTTGGTTATAGAGAAATACTGTCCATATAATGAAATAGAAAAATTAGAAACTGAGTTTCTAGCTTTAGAAATGAAAGGAGCAGCACATCGGGAATATACTGACAGGTACAATGAACTCTCGAGGTTAGTACCACATCTAGTGGCCCCAGAATCAAAGAGAATAGGAAGATATATTTGGGGACTAGTGCCACAAATAAGGGGATTAGTGAAATCAGCTAGGCCCAAGACTTTTCAAGATACTGTAAGTTTATCAGGAAGTCTGACAGATGAGATGATAAGAAATGGATCACTAGGTAACCCTAGATCTGGAGAAAAGAGAAAGTGGAGTGATGATAGCCCAGGGGGAAGATTTAAGGGAACCCCTCAAAAACGAATAGTTAGACAGCCTCCTCGAAACTACCTAGGAATGACACGGGAAAAGAAATCCCAGACAGAAAACCAGCCATGGTGTAACACGTGCCAAAGATACCATCAAGGCAACTGTGCGATGGTAATCTGTTACAACTGTAAGAAAAAGGGACATATATCCCGAGACTGCAAAAACCCTGCAAATCCAAAACTGGTCTGCTATCAATGTGGGAATGAAAATCATCGCCGGAACAAATGCCCACAGCTAAAGGGAAAGGCACCGACTAATCAGAACAACCCTCGGGGGAGAGCATTCATAATGCAGGCAGAAGAAGCTCGACACGAACCAGAAGTCGTCACGGGTACGTTCCTTGTAAACGATCAGTACGCTACTGTATTATTTGATACTGGAGCAACCCGTAGCTTTGTTTCAAATACATTTAGGCCACTACTTAACTTGACCACAGAAAAGCTTAATCAAAAATATATGATAGAATTAGCGGATGGTAAGATAATCGAAGCTTATGAAATCATTCCTAATTGTATCATGAATTTAGATGAAAACTATTTCAATATAGATTTGATCCCTATTGATTTAGGAGGATTTGATATTGTTGTAGGAATGGATTGGTTAAGTAAGAATCAATAATATGTGGTAAGAAGATGATCAAAATCCCTTTAGTTAATGAGAATAGAACACTGTGCATATACGGTGAAAAACCTAGGGGCACCATAAAAATAATTTCTTGTAAAAGTGCACAAAAATGCCTAAGGAAGAAATGTTTGGCTTATTTGACTCACATTGTTGACACTAAGATAGACAAAGTAAACCTGAAAGATGTTCCAATTGTCAATGAATATTCAGATGTATTCCCTGATGAATTACCTGGATTACCACCCCTACGTCAAGTAGAATTCAAAATTGAATTGATGCCAGGAACAGCCCCTATTGCTAAGGCACCCTACCGTTTAGCACCTACTGAAATGAAAGAATTAATGAGCCAACTTCATGAACTTTTGGATAAAGGATTTATACGACCTAGTGTATCACCCTGGGGAGCACCAGTTTTATTTGTTAAGAAAAAGGATGGAACATTTAGAATGTGCATAGACTATAGGGAACTCAATAAAGTAACTATAAAGAATAGGTATCCCTTACCTAGAACAGACGACCTATGTGATCAATTACAAGGATCTAGTTACTTTTCAAAAATAGACTTGAGATCAGGGTATCATCAACTAAGAATACAAGATGAAGATATACCCAAGACAGCATTCAAAACAAGGTATGGACATTATGAATTCCTGATAATGCCATTTGGATTAACCAATGCTCCCGCCATATTCATGGATTTGATGAATAGGATATGTAAACCCTATTTAGATAAGTTTGTTATAGTCTTTATAAATGACATTTTAATCTATTCTAAGAATAAGGAGGATCATGAGCAACACTTAAGATCGACCTTGGAGTTGTTAAGAAAAGAAAAACTATACGCAAAATTCTCAAAATGTGAATTTTGGAAAAGAGAAGTGCAATTCCTAGGGCACATAGTCAATCAAGAAGGAATACAGGTAGATCCAGCAAAAATAGAAGCTGTTAAGAAATGGGAGGATCCCAAGACACCAACAGAAGTATGTCAATTTTTAGGATTAGCAGGATATTATAGAAGATTCATAGAAAATTTCTCAAGAATAGCTCAGCCCTTGACTGAATTAACCCAAAAAGACAAGCCATATGTCTGGGGAGAAAAACAAAAGAATGCATTCGAACTTTTGAAAAACAAGTTATGTAGTGCACCTATTTTGTCATTACCAGAAGGGACTGATGATTTTGTAGTATATTGTGACGCGTCTCGTCAAGGATTTGGATGTGTATTAATGCAACGAAGTAGAGTCATCGCATATGCCTCTAGACAACTTAGGGGAAGTGAGAAAAACTACACTACTTATGATTTGGAATTAGGAGCAGTCATCTTTGCACTTAAGATTTGGAGACATTACCTGTATGGGACAAAATGTACAATATATACGGATCATAAGAGTTTACAGCATATATTTGAGCAGAAAATGCTGAACATGAGACAAAGAAGATGGGTAGAATTACTGAGTGATTATGATTGTGAAATCAAATATCATCCAGGTAAAGCAAATGTAGTTGCAGATGCTTTAAGTAGAAAAGATAGGGTTAAACCGTTACGAGTACGAGCCATGAGAATGGAACTACAATCAGATCTGTTAAAACAAATATGGGAAGCCCAACAGAAAAGTAAAATAGAAATAAAAGGACAGGAAAAGGATTTACAGGCAGACACACATGGAATACTAAGATTTAAAGGAAGGACTTGGATACCTGATAATGCCATACTTAGAAAGATTATATTACAGGAAGCACATAAGTCAAGATACTCCGTACATCCAGGAAATAACAAAATGTATAAGGATTTGAAAAATCATTACTGGTGGCCTGGTATGAAGAAATCAGTTGGAGAGTTTGTAGAGAAATGCAATACGTGTTCAAAGGTTAAAGCAGAACATCAGAAACCTTCGGGGTATCTACAACAACCTGAAATTCCAGAATGGAAATGGGATCAAATTACCATGGATTTTGTAACCAAGTTACCAAGGACCTCAAGTGGCTATGACACAATTTGGGTTATAGTAGATAGGTTGACCAAATCAGCACACTTTCTGCCAATCAGAGAAGACTACAAAATAGAGAAATTGGCAAGAATCTACATACGAGAAATCGTATCCAGACATGGAATACCAATCTCCATTATATCTGATAGAGACAATAGATTCATATCAAGGTTTTGGCAGACCTTACAAAAAGCTTTAGGAACCCAAATAAATCTTAGCACAGCCTTCCACCCACAAACAGATGGACAGAGTGAAAGGACAATACAAACACTAGAAGATATGTTACGTGCTTGTGCATTAGACTTTGGTGGCAACTGGGATATGCATTTACCTTTGATAGAATTTTCTTATAATAATAGCTATCATTCTAGCATTAAAACCTCCCCGTTTGAAGCCTTGTATGGAAGAAAATGCAGATCGCCCTTATGTTGGAATGAAATAGGAGATAGACAACTTATAGGTCCTGATTTAATTCAAGAAACATCTGACAAGATTAAAGAAATCAAGAATAGATTAAAGACAGCACGGGATCGGCAGAAAAGTTATGCAGATAAAAGAAGAAAGCCGTTAGAATTTCAAATTGGAGATAAGGTCTATCTAAAAATATCACCCACCAAGGGAATCTTTCGATTTGAAAAGAGAAATAAGTTGAACCCAAGATATATTGGACCATTCGAAGTTATTGACAAAATGGGTCCTGTTGCGTATAAGCTAGATTTACCCAAAGAATTAAGTAAAGTACACAACACGTTCCATGTGTCCAATCTGAAGAAATGTTTAACAGATGAAACATTAAAAGTTCCAGTTCAAGAAATAAAGATAGACGAGAAGCTTCATTTTACAGAGGAACCAATAGCCATATTAGATAAAGAAATTAAAAAGCTAAGAAGAAGCAAGATCCCCATAGTGAAAGTTAAGTGGAACGCTAAGAGAGGGCCAGAGTATACATGGGAAAGAGAAGATGAAATCAGAAGAAAATACCCCCACCTATTCTAAGACAATGGTCAGATAAGTTCATTACTATCCAAATAAATTTCGGGACGAAATTATTTTTACGGGGGGAGAATGTGACAACCCTAGGTTTAGGATTTTATACGCTTAAGTTACTTCGCTATATTATTTTACATACACGTGTGATATACGTATGCATGCTTTTATTTTACTTACACATGTATATTATTTGTCCATGTGAATATATATATATGATGTACGTATGCATGCATACATGCATGCACAACCTTTTACGTATACATGTATTCATATTCATAACCTTATAATACCAAATGCTATATGATCAAAATGCATCATCTATACAACATCAAACAACCAAAACACAACTCAAACAAACATCACAAACACAAGTTAACATCAAGAGAAACTTAACATCAAAACAAACCTAAACAAATCTTCTACACTTAAACCTCAAACCAAAGTACCATCTAAGATTGAGAACCGGTTTATTAACCCTTAAAACACCCGACTTAAGAGATGATTAACACCTCAAATCGGGCGGGACACCTCACCACCCATCAAAACCGCCACCTAGCTATCCAAACACCAAGCATATTTGTGTGCATGCCACCTTGAAAGCCTAGAGTCCTAGGTTCATGATGAGGCTTTAATGGCAGCCGACTTCACCTCTTTATTTGCAAGCTCTCGGTTGAAAGGAACACACCACAACTTGGACACAAACCTCTCCCTTGCACCGCCACATCCTCGGCTCTATCTAGACACACCCACAAACCCGTCACCTTAACATCTAGTAGAGCCACCTAAGAGCTCTATAAACCACACATCATCACCCTAGACTTAGGAGTAATGATTACCTCCTCCATTACATAAGGAACTCTCGGTTTGATGAAGTCCACCGCCAACCTTCCTCTCTAAAAACTCTCGGTTACTCACCATCACTAAACACCACACCACCACCCGGCTATTCACACACTCGGACATCACCACAAACCACCATCTCAACCCTCTCGGTCACCATCTCTTCAACCAATTACAACCCTCAACTTCACTCGGTCGCACATCCCCGGATACAAGGCAGCAACATCCAAGCCTCGTGGAAGCACCATCTCCCGAAAGATTATCAAGAACACCAAAACCAAGCAAGCTTAGACCATCCTCACCTTCTTCTCATACTCTCCTTCTGTCAAAATCAAGGTTACCACTTGGAGTAAAGGTGAGTTTCATGGCCCATTTTTGTTTTGTAAAAGTTTTGGGGAAAAAGCATACCATTAGATGCATTATTTTCTGAGATTTATGTTACAACCATTAATTCGGATGTGGAACCGTTAGATAATATTGGTAGCGCTACTTAGGAAAATATTTCCTGCACCAATAAGATGAGTATTGTGTTGTTATATTATCTGATTTATGAAATATGTTATGACAGACATGAATGATCTGGTTGCTATGTAAGGTTTGGTTGTATATAATGCATCTACGCTATATGATAAATCTGTGAAGCTCACCAACTTTATGTTGACTGTTTTGAGTATGCTTTTTCAGGAATTCACCATGACTAACAGCTTAATGTTCTCCTTTGATGTTTATAATGGCTGGGGAGAAGTTGTGGGGAAAGTTTGTGTAAACCTGACAGTGAACTTGTATGATCTCAGTGTCTCGGTGGATGCCCACTTCCATCGTCTCTGAAGATGTTACTGTTAGGCTTTTAATGTAATAGGGTTATGTTAGTTCAAATTTTGACTATGATGAACTGATGTAATTCCAACTCCTTATTAATTTGGTTATGTTATGTGATGTTATATATATATTTAATATGACTCTCCATGTAATATATATATATTTATGTGATATGTTGTAGTAATTGTAAATCAATGAGTTCTGAGCAAACAAGTCACACCCTAACATTTCACGCTTCCGCCGGGATGTGACAGGAGATACATACATTTTTTTCTTTTTCTAGTTAATCAATATCAACAACAACATCATCAACATCTTTTCTTTTTTTGACCTAATCATCATCAACAACATTAAGAATTTTTCAACTTCTACACTAATCAACAATAACATTTCTAGTCTAATCATCAACAACAACAACAAAAATATCAACAACAACATCATCATCAACATCTTTTCTTTTTCTAACCTAATCATCATCAAAAACAACAAAATCAAGAATATTCAACATTTACACTAATCAACATCAAAAAATTTCTATTCCTAGCCTAATCAACAATAACAACATCAAAATTACCACCCTCCTAGACATGGAGAACTACCATCACTATGTCACTTCCAACCCAACAACACTTCTATCCTAATCATCACCAATGGTGGTGTTGGGTGGCACTGAGGCTCTCCGTGGTCTCATAACACGTGGTCTCACGGCGCATACGCCCCGCCCACCATAAGCATTAAATCCAACTTAGTACGTTAATGGCTTAGAACACCGCTCCTCTCATGTGTTTAGAGGCGTTAAGGGTGTGTCTCATCGGTATTTCAACATGCGTTGTAAGCAAATTAAAAGAAAAGAGGTGGGTAATGGTGATTAGTGATGTTTAATATTAAGTTAAAAGTGGGTGTGTTTGAAGTTAAGAGGAATTGAATCATTTTATGATGTGTTAGGAGTAAAAAAAGATAAAGTGGATGAATTGACATCTACGTGAAGATAAGAGGCATGCAAAAACATCCATAGGCCTTAATGCGATGTGTCAATAAACATCTTTTTAATTTTCTAAGTAAAGCTAAATCATTTTAAAGTATCCATATAGTGTAGAATGTTGAACTAAGTCCATAGCATAGTCATTAATTAAAACATAATCTCAAGCTTCCATCTATTTTGTACTTGATTTTTAGCCACTCACTTCGTTTGTTGAAATTAGACTTTTTGTATTTTTGGCTTTGATCTTGTTACAATTCGTAAATAAATATACAAAATTCCAAATTTTTTTACAATAAGATGTAGCAAAATACAAGAAACAAAGAATAAAATTACTACAACAAAATTAAAACAATAATCACAATTGAAAGTTAGTTTTTCTATCAAAGCATATGTCTGGCATAAAACGGTGGATATTCAAGTTTGCATAATCTTATATGGAGGACGAATCAGAACAAAAGTTGAGGAAACCTATGTGATATTAGGGAAGCGTACCAACATTGAAAGGAGAAATGTATATGATGAAATGCATCAGAAATACATTATACATATGAATACTTCTACCATGAGTAAATTATGTGTAGAAAGTGTGTTAGATTGGTGAGTCTGATGCCACGAAATGTTATGTACTAATTACTACGAATCTTTTTATCTTATTCAATTCTATCAAGATATTTCGTTAGGAAACTTTTAGGAATCTAATTTTTCTCATTCTTCAATTGCACCCATCGATTGTAAGACCTCAAAATTTGATTAGTTACGAGAAAAAAGGTATAAAACTTTCAACAAGCATAACTCTGACTAGGAATAGAGTTACGCGACTCATAAATAGTCGACGAGAAGATCTGGAAAAACTGCATAAGAAGATCAATGTTACTGGTTGTAACTTCATGTGAAGGGAAATTTGTTGATTCTAGCATTTGGAAGCATGACACAAACAAAAGATATGTGCCATAACCTCTAAACGTTATCATTCATAAGTTTAAGGCGGTTATCAAAATCATCTGATAGATGTCACGTGTCCTCAAAAAAGGTTACGAATCGTTACCTTTAGACCTTATGATTCATAACTCCTAACAAACATGATATATTTGAGTATTCTAGTGGAGATGAAGTCTCTAGTAAGATGGATCGCACACATAGTCATATAGAATTTTATAAACTATACATTGTATATCTTTTTTATAGAAAAAACAAGAAAAGTTTTGCAGAATCCTAGTTTCTCACGGATAAACTCTAATACCTTTCGATTATAATCTTTAACATAAATATGGGTGTTTCAAGTTAGTATTAGAATATATGGTTTGAGAGAGATTTAGGTATATGGATGAATAACTGAATTCAAATTGTAGAGCTCTTGGTACTAGATAAGTTTTCACTCCAAGGCTTGATCAAGGGACCAAGGACATGGAACAGTCTGACGGTTCTAGCCTGGAAGTATGATGTGGTTGTGGTGAGTGTGATTGAATGTAGATATGTGTACTAAAATCATTACCTAATTTGTGAATTAACAATTATGAGTTTACATGGGCATACATGCCCGGTGTAAATAGTATACATATGGTACTAATGTATTCTTAGAATTATTATATTCATATCAAAGGGTGTGGAAAGTAAGTGTGGTGGTAAATATGCGTATATGCATGTGCTAGCATATAAGATGAACCAAGGTTTGATGAAGAAGGGATCAACCTAGATAAAGATGAGTATTTATGGGTGTGACAACTTATTAATGGAGTTCCCATTTGAGAGTAGAAAGAAGATGAAAACTACAATCATAAATCTTTGATAGTTTCTCCTAATACGTTTGATGAATTTTTGAACGTTCATACTATTTTGGTGCGGGAATAACAACACATGATAAGGCTGGTAACAAAGTATGACTTAAAGAGTCACATGGTAGACAATGATACATACTAGGAAATATGTTTAACTAGTTATAAACATAGTTACGCAAATGAGAATTATGGTATTATTTATACAGAGAATAGTTAATTAAATATTCATAAACAAATATTAATTTTTATTATTAGAATAATAATTGATTAACTAATATTGAAGGTATTATATATACGGAGGCTGGTTAAAATAAAAAAGGTGCATATGTGTAAAAAATATAAGAAGTGATTTCAATTTTCTATTTCATGAATCAATGGTTGAGATTAACGATTAGAAAAAAAAGTGGTCTCAAAGGTATTTTGGACAAAATCACTTTTGTTAACTTGTTTCACATTCCCACACTTTATTTAAACATTCGTATCTTTTTATACGATATGATTTTTTAAAATAACTTACACCATAAAATCGAGTGTTTTTTCTCTTGAATTGTAGTATAGTATTGCAATATTTTCTAAACAAAAAATAAGACTATTACGAAATTGTACTATTTTATGATAAAAACAACATTCATATGTTGTTATACAGTAAGATAACATTTTTATGATGTGTTACGATAACATAAACACATACTGTGTTGTTTAAGAGCGAAACATGTTTTGTGTTATCTTATGTTGAAATGTCACCTAGAAGTTTTCTGAAATTGTGTTGTTTTACGACAAGATAGTACATTTGTGTTGTTTCGCGATAAGAAAACACTTTCAGTGTCTTTTACATTATGTGTTTTTTATGGTAAGACATCATGTTTTGTGTTGTTTAGGGTAAAATATTATATAAACAACATAAATTTGTGTGTTGTTTACAATACAAAAACAAGTTAAGGTAAAACACCATGCCTTATGTTGTTTTACCCTAAAACAACACTTTTGGTGCTTATGTAATGTAATATGACACGATCTTTTGCTGATTTAATGTAAAATAGCACGCTCTCTGTTGATTTAAAGTAAAAATATAATGTAAAACAATATACTTTATGCTGATTTAACATAAACAACATACTCTTAGCTGAGTTACCATAAAATAACATCCTCTATTCAGATACCGTAAGACCGCATGCTCTGCCATGCTTCAGAAGCAAACACGCTCTATGATGTTTTACCTCATGTTATTAAATCTAGCACATTCCCTTCCCTCTTTACTCAAATCCAGCACATTTGACATACATAAAATAGATATAGCTTATGCTGATCTTACCACTGACCTAGAGCACAACTCTTGTACTTACACACCAAGCGTTTGATCCTTAATTAAACTAATTGGGGTGTTCTAGGCATGATCAGATGACATTTTGAAACCGTTCGTCGAATCAACGTTGAAAATTAATCACAATAAAAAAATGCAAATCATATGCATTTGATTAATATTCGTTTCAATGTTTTATAAATTTTTATCATTAAATTACATAGGACTACAACTTGTTGATTGATATAAAATTACATTAGTTTCATAGACATAACCTAAAATGATTAATTGTTTAAATTTAGGTAGAAATATGTAAATTTATATGATTATGTTTTCGACTACCTAGTATGGTGATTTTTTTTATCTAAGTACGTTTTCATATGGAATGAAAGGAAATAAAAAAAAATCAAACAAGGTCACAAAGATCGTCGTTGGTCCTTCTTTCACTAATGATAAGATTTAAATGACTGTGTATCAATCCAAGGTTGGTGAAGTATTTTTCTAATGGAAATATATCCAAAATGTCCATCTTCCCCCTTTTTAATGAGAATATTTCCATCGTCTCTTCCAGTAGGAACTTTTTGAGGGATAATTGTTTAGAGGGAGCATTTTGAGGGAAAAGACGAGAAGAGTGATAGAGTTTTCTCTTTTTTTATAATTTTTCTTGCTTTATGTCTTTTTATAATATAATATTACACTTAATTAATAGAATAAAATATATTAAATATTTGGTGTTGGGTCGGGTTAATAACATAACAAAACTTTTATGTTTGATTGGCAGATGACAAATGTAGAATGTAAGTCAATTGTCTTGCTTAAAAAACACACATATGCTTTGAGTAATAATAATAACATAAGAAGTTATTTCAAAGTATACACTTGATTAATCTTTTCTGAGTACAAATTGTTATAATCAACACATAAACAAGTGTGCTCACTCCCTCACTTCTAAATTATACAAGCGAGAGGTATTTATACTATGAAAGATAAACA